>DWKA01001484.1:0-12308 GCA_018249155.1 Panoquina ocola ocola | reverse complement strand
AACCTAACAAAACCGGTGAAGTTAATTAAAATAGCAGATAAAATGTTTACCGCGTTAGTAGATTCCGGTAGTGATATAAATTTAATTTCGTTGTCTTGTTTTAAACAGTTAAATTGTTCGGATTCGATTAAAACAATTTGACCAAGATTGCACAGAAATTGCCTACAGAAAAAAACTGTGTAATTTATTATTTGACGAGATTACATTAACATATTCACACCAAAATGATCAAATAATAGGCTTTGAAGATTTTGAAGACCATAGAACTGCAAATTTCGCAGACCATGCCCTTGTGTTCATGATAAAGAGTATTAAAGGCAAATACAAACAACCTATATGCTTTACTTTTTGGCAAAGTTCCACAAAGAAGGAACAATTAAAGGACCTTATAAAAGAAGTTGTGAGACAGGTGAATTCAACAGGTTTGAAAATTATTTGAACCATATGTGATCAAGCAGGGCCCAATATGAGTGCTATTAACAGCCTCATCAAAGAGACACAAGAAAAAAATGCAAGACAAAATATAGACTAAAAGAGCCTGGCCTTCGAAGTAGGTAAAGCAAAAGTATATCCCATATTTGACCCTCCTCATTTATTAAAAGGCGTGAGGAATAATTTATTAGAAAAAGATTTAACATTTATTCACAATGGTAAGGTGAAAGTGGCAAAGTGGGACCACTTAAAAATGTTGTTAGAGATTGATGTTGGTGAAGACGACATTAGATTATTGAACAAATTGACTGAGTCACATATTGATAAGGATAAACTTCCAAAAATGAAAGTGATGCATGCGGCGCAAGTTTTTAGCCAGAGAGTTTCAGCGACCTTGCGATTCTTGGCAAGTGAGTATTTTCAAAACTCTACAATTACCAGAAAATATCGTAAACCTTTTTGTTTTAGATTAAATAGTAAGAATAACTCTTATATACTATCTGTAAGGTATAGATGTGTAGTCACATCTTATCTGTGGTCTACCCACCAAGAAATGATCACCTAGGTTCACCTAACCAACGTCTTTTCAGCAGAGTGACTAGGTCTTCTATTCCTACAAGTGATAAAATGCTGAAACCAAGAATTATACAAGGAGTCACCGCTGAATTACAAAGACTAAGAGAGAGACAAGCTAACTACTGTAATAAACATACTACAGGATCATTTAAGTACAAAATTAACGATAAAGTCAGACATAAGATTGCTCATCGACATTGGGAAGGGGCAAGAGTGATAGAAAAGCCTGAGAGTCTACCAAGATCAGTAATAATTAAAACAGATCAAGGTCAAATCTTACGAAGAAACTTTAGTCATCTGCATAAGACACAAGCAGATATAACCAGTAAGAGAGTTGTTGTACCCCTAACTAAATACATGGACAATGAATCAACATTTAAAGAGGTCCCAGCCCAGCCACAAGACCTCCACATAACACATTCATCACCAAGTACTTCCAATTGTATGCAGGAGTCAAATCAAGTTCAACCAGCTGCAGCACCACGGTCATCGAGGTATGGTAGAATCATTAAACCAGTCAAAAGACTTTACCTTTAATAATATTAAATCTGATAATTGTTATTACTTGTTCTTGTATAATGTAACATATCTCATTTAACTATTAAATACTTAACATTGTAGACAATAACTTGATTTCTAAAACTGATGTAAAGTTATCAGATAATTGTTATTACTTGTTCTTGTATAATGTATCTCATTTAATTATCAAACACTTAACATTGTAAACAATAACTTGATTTCTAAAACTAGTGTAAATTTAAAATAAATGTAAAAATTCATAGTAATGAATAAGTAGAAGATTAGTCTCAAAGAATATTAAAGTCAGGATTCAATTAAACAATAACTCATATTGTAAATGTGTTTATTAATATTGTTATTCACAAAGAAAGGGAGATGTAAGGTATAGATGTGTAGTCACATCTTATCTGTGGTCTACATGATTCTTTTTTAATATATTGTCTCTGTCATTGTCTGTACTCATGTCCTGTCAAATTAATAAAAAGCCGCTTGCTATTTTCCAAGTTGATTTTATTTTAATTAAAAGTATTATCACAACGTTACACTATCCTAATGCTACATTACCTTGTTGCAATTATTGCATTAATTGCATACGTCATGTAAAGCATGTCTATAGGCAGTTAACATACTTTAATATATATATTAACTAGCTGCCCGCCCTCGCTTCGGGAAAAATATAGAATATACATACATACTTACAACCTCCATTTAACCCCCTTAGGGGTTGAATATTTCATTTTGATTATGGACAAGCTGTTCGATTCATTCAATGGGCACACATACAAGGACTCCGCAAAAATATATAGAGGATGCTTGAAAAAAAATTCAATTCACCATAAATTGTGGAATAACCTTCTACCTGTTTTGCGCTCAATGAAATTTCAAACTATTTTGAAAAAAAGGGATGGTACTGAAGAAACCACATATGTGCAAGTTCCATCAATAAAAATTGGATTCATAATATTAATACATTTAAAGAAATGTTTAAATTTTTAAATGAGCAGTATAACTAACAAGGAACTTCAACCAAGATCCCTTAGAAAATCTCTTTTCTAGCATACGCAACAATGGAGTCAGAAATGTGTCCCCTACATGTTCGCAATTTATAAGAGCATTTAAAAGTTTATTTATGAACAATTTCAGTTCCGCGCATGCTGTGGGTGCCAATTGTGAAAATGATAATAATAAACTTTTGCAGAATTTAAAGCATTTGCTATGTGAAACAAAAACACAAATTGAGAAGTCACCTGAAATTCTTAGCCAACAAATTGAAATTAACCCACTACTTGATGTACTCAGAGATGAAGAAACTAGAACTAGAACTTGCAATACTGAAATAACCAAAAAACATAACAAACACAGTTACACCTATGAACGGGATTATACTAAAAAATCTCTGAATTATCCATCAGATGGGTTGCACAAATGTTTGGCAGGAATATTTAAAATTACAAATAAATCCTTGTCGTACAAACCTGAAGGTATAAAAATAAAAGAAAATATCTTACTAATGGCGCCAACATTGTGTGACTTCTCATTTTTAAGTTGTGAAAAACATAAGAAAAATGTAATTACAGCTTTTATAAATTGGGCAATAGCCATAAATTTACACAGTTGGTGCACCAGCATTAACAGAATAATGTCTGGAAAAATAAAAAGTTGCGACAGGAGGGACATGTTTAAACTCCAAGCTGAGCGTTATTATATTGTTCGTCATAAAAATAAAAAGAAATAAACAACATTTTTTTTATTTTTTTTTAGTATAATACCCATTCCTTGCGATATAACAAATATATTGGAAATGAATATTAAGAAAATGAATAAAGTACCTGCTATGGCTTAGTATCGATATTCAACGCCATCTAGTGATCGCGTTTTAAGCTAAATAAAAAACAGGCTCATGAATTTCTTATCTATTCCCGGTATATAATGACTAGTCTATGCCTGCGGCTCTCGCGCCATTTATGTTAACTTTACGTTTTACATGTGTTAAAAGTTATGAATTGTATCGTAATTGTGTATCTTTCTAAGTTTATGTGTGATTTGTGCAATAAACCGTGTCACATATCGCGTAGTTTGACTCTCCTAGTCCTATTTACACTTACGTTTACACTAACCCATATTACAACTGGCGCCCAACGTGTGTAATTTGTGTTGATACGTGTATTAGCGTCTTATTTCTTCGCAATTCGTATCCCGGGGACATCGCTCACTATGCAATGTCGAGAACTAGGTCTCAAGAAAGCAATTCCAACTACGACAATGGCGTCAGTGAAGACGGCAACGTCGCAGTCGCCGCGGCTAACATTACGATGTCACAAGAAACTCTAACGAACTTGTTATCGAGTATTCAACAAACTCAAAATGAGTTTTGCTCACAGTTGTTAAGAGAGATTCGGTCCTCTACACCACAGGCAAATACGACGGAATACCTATCGGCCTCAACATCACTCGCTACTGGAAGTGGAAACTTCGCGAAATGTTTGTCGCGTTACGGCGGCCGGCCGGAGGAATCACTCGATAATTTTATCGATGCGATCGTTACCTACAAGGATTGTTTGTGTGTGTCCGATGAAAATGCCCTCCGTGGACTGTCTATGTTACTGGAAGGACCTGCCGCCATGTGGTGGCAAGGTGTGAAGCGGTCTACCGTGTCTTGGGCGGAGGCGCTCACGCGAATTAAGAGTGCCTTCGGTGACAATGACCCGCCCTTTCGTATCTACAAGCAACTATTCAATTTATCGCAAGACCAAGAACACACGGACCTGTTTATTGCAAGAGTACGTGCTTTGTTTGCTAAGTTACCTAAAGACGATCTGTCTGAGAAGGTTCAACTCGATATGACGTACGGACTGTTGAATTCCCGCATAAAAAAACGCATAGAGCGTGATAGCGTTGATACATTTGAGAAACTACTTGTAAAGTGCCGCGCCGTCGAGGACGCGCTGAAGGAGGCCGTGAAAGCGCCGAGTACATCGAGCACGGGTAATACGCCGTCAACTTCGGGTACGCAGGCGCCGCCGCCAGCGCGGCCGTCTTCGTCCGCATCGTCGTGTGTTCCCGCCGCCCCCGCGGATACCGCGGATGCGGATACGGTTTCGCGAAGAAAGGTACTGTTTTGTAGTTATTGTAAGAGAAGGGGACACGAAAAACTAAATTGTGAAAAGCTTAATAAACGGGACACCGTAAAAAGTGAAATTAAGTGTTACGGTTGCGGTGCGCCTAATGTAACAAAATCCAAATGTAAGCAATGTAACGTGTCCTTTTATTCTGTTTGTAACTATAATCTCTGTAAAAATAATGTTCCGTATAGCAAGTCTAACAGAGCGGCAACGCCGCAACGCCCAGCGATGACCGCTGCTGGCGCTGCGCAGCCGCTAGTTAACCCTCGCGTGCGTGAGGTATTTGAAAAAGGTAACCTCAACCCTGCGCATGCGGTAGGTGTTTTGTGTAATCATTGTTTATTAAGTTCTTGTACTTGCAATAATAATTATTCGGTAGATTCTTCTACTTACGAAAATAATTGTTTAGTAAATTCTTGTACTTGCAAAAATAATTGTTTGGTAAATTCTTATACTTGCAATAATAATTGTGTAAACGTTATTGGTGGTAATTGTGTATATGCAAATAACTTAGAGGCGCCCATTCGACGCCCCGTGTTAAATATAAGCATTCTAGGGAAGTGTGGCACTGCTCTTGTAGATTCGGCTGCTAAAAGTTGTGTTGCCGGCCACACGCTCTACGCTCTCCTACTGAAGTTAGGACACCAGTTAGTGCCGTCGACACAAATTGTTAGGTTGGCGGATGGTGTTAGTAGGGAGATGAATGTACTTACCGCGGAGGTAAGGGTGACTCTTGCATATAAAACACAACTCGTAAAATTTATTATATTTCCGGATTCAGATAAAAATGAAAGTTTATTAGGCATAGATTTCCTTACAAAATTTAATCTTGTCTTTAATTTCGGGAATAATACGTGGCATTTTGCGGATAACTGGAAACAAAAGTTTAAATTACAGTTTGAAAAATTGTCACCCATATCTTCGTGCGCTGCCTTGGAGGTGCTAAGAGAGGACGAGGCGACTTCATTAACGGATCACCAGCGTGACGTTCTTGCCCAACTTCTCGTAGAAAACGAAGATATTTTTGAGTTAGGGGGAGAGGCGACTCCTTTTGCCGAACATGTTATCGATACCGGCGATCACCCTCCCATTGCTGTTCCGCCTTACAGGTTGACGCCGGCCAAGAAGGAGCTCATGCGAGTAGAACTAGACAAAATGTTAGCTGACGATATCGTAGAAGAGTGCGAGTCGGCGTGGGGTTCTCCAGCACTTCTTGTTCCAAAGGCGGACGGTAAAATTAGATTTTGTGTTGACTACAGGAGGCTAAATGCCGCTACTAAGGCCGACGTGTATCAAATGCCGTTAATAGACGAGCTGGTCCAGTCAACAAAAAAGAATTGCTTCATGAGTTCTCTCGATATGCGCAGTGGGTTTTGGCAGGTTTCGGTCCGCAAACAGGATAGGGACAAGACCGCGTTCTTAACGCCATTCGGAACATTTCGCTTTAAGCGTATGCCGTTCGGGTTAAAGAACGCACCTTCGACGTTCCAGCGGCTTATCGATCGACTTCGGTCAGGTGCTTCGTTGAAAAACGTAACCTTACTTGCTTACCAGGATGATTTGTTGCTTATATCGCAGGGTAGTTTCGAGCAGCATATCGCTGATCTGCGAACGGTTTTTGATAGATTACGTCTGTTTAAGCTCCGCGCTAACAGGGATAAGTGTGTCTTTGCACGAGACGAAGTAAAGTACCTCGGTCATGTCATTACACAGAACGGTGTGTCACCCGATAGTGACAAAGTCAGTGCAGTTTTGGAAATGAAGACACCCTCATCTTTGCGTCATCTTCGTACCTTTTTGCAGACCTGTTCTTGGTTTCGAAAATTCATTCCAAATTTTTCTGCTGTTGCTGAACCTATGACACGGTTACTGAAAAAGAATCAATCTTGGTCTTGGGGTGCAGATCAAGCTCGTGCCTTTCAAGAGTTAAAGCAGCGTCTTTCTTCGGCACCGATTCTTATTCAAGCGGATTACAGTAAACCGTTTATATTGAGGACAGATGCCAGCAGCTATGCCTTAGGTGCAGTATTGTTGCAGGGTGAGGGCAAGGAAGAGCGTCCGATTGAGTATGCTAGCCGCCTTCTCATTCCTGCTGAAAGGAACTACAGTACCACGGAGCGTGAAGCTCTTGCGGTTGTGTGGGCTGTAGAACGCTTTAGAGGTTATATTGACGGCCATGAGGTTATCGTAGGTAGTGACCATCAACCTTTGAAATGGTTGCTTACCTTAAAGTCGCCATCAGGTAGATTGGTTAGATGGGCTCTTAAACTGCAGTGCTTCAATCTTAAGTTTCAGTATACACCCGGAAAAGCCAACGTCATCGCAGATACGCTTAGCCGTCCAGCCTGTGAAGAAAGTAGTAAGGATGAGTGTGGAGTATGTTCAGTAATCATAGACTTACCTGCTCGAAGTCCCGCTGATCTCCGGCGCGCGCAGCTCGATGACCTGGAACTAAAAAAGATTATTAGTGATCTGGAAGATACAGTAGATGCAGATTCGATAGGTGCAAAACGTTGGTCTGAAAGAGGTTATTTTATGCAGCAAGGCGTTTTGTATAGGTATAACCCGGATGTTGAAGCAGAGGAGCCGCAGTTAGTAGTACCAGTTTCTCTTCGCCCCGATATTTTGAAAGAATGCCATGATTCTGATATAGCTGGTCATCATGGAGTTGATAGGACTTACAATAGGGTTTCTCAAGGGTTTTATTTTCCAGGCATGCGTAGAGCTATAGCCGAATATATTAAAACCTGTGTCACCTGTCAAAGGTACAAACCTTCGAATTTGAAGCCTTCTGGATTTTTACAGACGCCTGTGCTTAATCAGAGAGGTGAAGTTTTAGCCATAGACTTGTTCGGCCCACTTCCTAGAGGAGAAAATGGGGAAAAATGGATTTTGCTGGTTGAGGATACGGCTACCCGCTGGGTCGAACTGTTCGCTTTGAAAGAAGCAACGTCAGAGGTTTGCGCTCGTACGTTGATTGAAGAGTATTTCCTTCGTTATGGTCTGCCTAGACGCATTGTTTCGGATAATGGCGTTCAATTTGTTTCGGCTGTTATGCAACAGTGTATGTTTGTGTTAAATATTAGTCAAGAATTGTTACCTTTATATCACCCTTCAGCTAACCCAGCTGAACGTAAAAATAGGGATTTGAAATTTCAGTTGTCTCGTCTGGTGGATGCTGATCACACTTCGTGGCCTCGGCACCTTCCGTCAATAAGATTCGCTATGAATTCTGCGGGTTGTCAATCCACTGGAGTTTCTCCAGCATACTTAAGTTTCGCTAGAGAGTTGCGATCGCCATTGGATGTACAACATGATATCAGGTCAGTTCTTAATAAGGATAATTTTGTGCCTCAAATTACTCCCTATTTAAAAAAGTTTGTGGATTCCTTTATATCTGTCAGGGAAAGGGTCGAATTACAGCAAGACCGACGCAAGGAGTATGCTGATAAATCGAAGAGGCCTGCTGAAGTCTTTGAAGTTGGAGATCAGGTTCTTTTAAAATCACATGTGCTTAGCAATGCGTCCAAGAACGTCACATCCAAGTTTGTTCCGAAAAGGGACGGTCCTTACGTCATTTCAAAAAGAGTTAGCCCTACAGCGTATTTCGTTGCCAATATAGATAACCCTGACGAGGTTTTGGGCAAGTTCCACGTATCGGAGCTTACGCGTTTTCATAATCGAGATGATAGTACGCCTCCGCCTCCCTTGGTTCCCAAACGTCAAAGAGGTCGCCCTCGTAAACATGTTTGTCCTGTATGTTCTGTAAGTGTCTAATGCGAGGCCATGAGCGTGGGCGTTCTCACGACCTCGAGGGGGAGTGTATAGCGTGTAGGATATGGCAATGTTGTAGCGGGCAACACTTATTAGTTCATCTGCCGGCCGCTTCAATGTCAGAGCGCTAGAGAGCGACCGGCGTTTGAACTGACACTCGTTAGAAGCTTATAATAAGATACAACTGTGAGTTATAACTTGAATTGCTTGTAAAAACTATCTAAGACATATTTCTGGATTGTGGATGTTTTGTTGAATTTAGTGTACATCTGTGGTGTCAATTAAAGAGATAATTATACTTTCGGGCGTTTGCACTAACCCACATTACAATTTAATATTATTTACTGGGCAGTATTTCCGTGTAATAATCGCCTTGTAGTAACAATTGTGTAAGAATTGTATATTTACTGATGAGAAAGTGGTGAGAGAAAGCAGGAACATTTTGCAGCCAGTGATGGACAATGGACGTTTGGTGCGCTCGACGAACAAGCGCATGCTGCTCTTGAAACGTTTAGATCTTGGAGTCCAATCACAGCTGTAGATAGCGTGTCCTAATTGAAAACTCTGGAAATGAATAAAAAAATAAGGAATTAAATTATTCGTTCATTACTATTCTATGAAGTTTTGTTTCGGTTATTGTCAAAGAGATTATACAATTATTTTGATTACGTATAACAAAATATCACCTTTTCCATAATACAAGATCCAGTCCAGCAGGGTATAAAAATTTGCACGAGCATTGCAACGGTGTATGTTGTAAGAAAAATAAAGTATTGCCACGGTGCAGGCTATAAGGATAAAACAAATATTTTAATAGAAAAAAATAAATAATTGTAAACAAATTTCAACAAAAAAAATTTACTTACCATCGTAAATCTAATCAAACACATGCATATAATGTAAGAGCCCATACCAAAATGTACAAACACGGAAAGTGAAAATACTTCTTCTATAACACTGCAAAATCTAAAATATAAAAATTTTCAATATTTATAACCTGTTTTAAAGAATGATTTGTTAGTGAATATAAAATTTACTATTTTTTTATTTTTTACAATTATATTTGATTCCTGCACTCACTTTGTCACTTCGTCGTAATGTACGAGCACTTTATTAAGTTTCATAATTAGATCCGCATTGTTTTGTTGTATTTTTGTGCCAGTTTTTAAATCTTCTGTGAGTTTCATTAATATATTTTCTAATATTTCCAATTGAGCTATCAAAAAAAGGGTCAAACCCACGACAAAATTGTCAATAGATACGACACAGAGCACATGAACATGCATCCCAATACTTTGATAGAGATATAGGAGGTAAATATAATCATTGATTGTGCTATCTGAGAGGAAAGCATAACTACATACAGGTAGGAAGAGATCCGCGTTGAAAACAAAATGATTAAACAAAGGCGAAATGACATGTACCAAGTTAGATGTTACACAAACCGCAGTATAAATTTTAAAATATCGTCGGATTGTATTTTTTGTTTTAATAATGATCTTAATACCTTCATTAGTATTTGGTTGAAAAATGTCACTTTCTAAAATGTTGATGATGTTTTTAATATCACCTTTTTTTAAGAAAAATGTCAACGCTTTGCACATTATGGATAGAACAGTGAAGTAAAATATCAATTCTTCAATATAACTATCTAAATTCTTAGGAATGAAGTAAAGGTTTATAGTAAATAATATGCTATACATAGCAATGTAGAAAAAAAAGAAAATTTTGCCGTAAACTGCGTATAAAAATGACCGAGACACCGCTAGCGGAAAAATACCGAGTAACTTGAACAGTTTTAGATTTCTCGTAAAACAATCAACTTGCTTAAAATCTTTCATTGTGTGCTTTTAATTGTTAACTGGACTATGTAAAATAAGAGAGAGATACATTTTTCTTTTATACTGAAGAAAAAAAGTAGCGTCGAAGTACTTATTGTAGTATGTTATTTTGTAATTACAAAGAAGGTGTCATATCAAACAGATATGAATTGTTAATGAGTGTCTACAATAATAATACCTAATTATTTTCTTTTTGTGGATTTATGCGAATTCTTTGTATAGGTTTTATTTTATTTTCTTTTGTCTATCTCTTAACGTATCTCGAACCTAATCCAATCTCATCTGATTGAAGTACACACTGCTAAACAACGGATCGTGCTATTATTTCCATAGATTTTTTTATCTCCTAAAAAACCTACTTTAATGATGGCTTTAACTAAAGTTCGTTTTAATAAATTATGATTATGACTATTTATTGCACTATCGAATTACTTCTCTGCTTGTTTGTCAACTACTACTAAAGATTACTGGTTAAATAAACCTAGATCCTTGAAGACGTTACAGTTAAATATCGTTACTGACTGTTTTGAAAATAGGACACTAATTTAAAACTTAGTTATTTTTAAGTTATTCTACTTTTTGTTTTTTTTTTACAAAAAGTGAAGATATTATATTATTAAACTTTTTTGTCTCTTAACCTATGCCTCCTTTTTTGTCGTTTTTATCTACCTAGATCAATTCTATATCGACATACATCCCCTACATGAAAAATATTTTTAGTAAGATTTTATTGCTTTTTTACAATAAATTATTTTCTGGCGTCATAATTACAATATAATAACAATAACTAAGAGCCTATAGGTTAAGCTCTATAGCTTCTGTTGTTTGTTTTAGGGAGGGAAGAATGAACATATAGAAACTATAAGGATTTAGTTTGGACTGGGGAACCCTAAAACACCTTTTTCTTGGAAAATTTCTACAAGATTAATATTTTACAAAGTATTAATACTGCCTTGTTATTAATTTCTGTATTCAATTTCTTAATGAAAGGAAGAAGTCTTTAGATAATTATGAGTTCATTATATTGAATATTACTAGTTACCTACTCCTACTTTGCTTTGGGTTGTTTCAGATTAGTATAGTACCCAAATGAATTTATGAATATTGATGAAAAAAGTTTTGTGTGGTGAATTAAAGTCCATAAGATTAAATGACTTTCTATGTTTCAAAAATTATTTTACTACAGGGTCGTAAAATATACCTATGTAAAAGGTTAAAAATAAAGTACCCATGATTCTAATTTAAAGCAATAATTTTACTAAAATACAATTCGTCCAAGCAAAAGAAAAGCTTTGTGCTAAAATAGATTCTTGGATCGAACTCAATAAGATTTAGCAACACATAATATTTTCTTATCATTCTTTCAAGAAAGGATTCTTTTTTTTCTTTATCTGGATTGCATCTGTCTAAGCAATGTAAAGAACGAATATGCAGTGTTCATAATCTGCAAAATAAATAAAAAATATTAGATATGTTTTCATATATCTACTCAGCACTAAATTATGATTCAACTCATCATCTATACTCTAAGAAAGGACTTGAAGATGGAATTCGGTAAAATACATTTTATAGCGTGTAGGATATGGCAATGTTGTAGCGGGCAACACTAATTAGTTCATCTGCCGGCCGCTTCAATGTCAGAGCGCTAAGAGAGCGACCGGCGTTTGAACTGACACACGTTACAAGGCTAATGAGATACAACTGTGAGTTATAACTTGAATTGCTTGTAAAAACTATCTAAGACATATTTCTGGATTGTGGATGTTTGTTGAATTTAGTGTACATCTGTGGTGTCAATTAAAGAGATAATTATACTTTCGGGCGTTTGCACTAACCCACATTACAATTTAATATTATTTACTGGGCAGTATTTCCGTGTAATAATCGCCTTGTAGTAACAATTGTGTAAGAATTGTATATTTACTGATGAGAAAGTGGTGAGAGAAAGCAGGAACATTTTGCAGCCAGTGATGGACAATGGACGTTTGGTGCGCTCGACGAACAAGCGCATGCTGCTCTTGAAACGTTTAGATCTTGGAGTCCA
>DWKA01001483.1:0-12309 GCA_018249155.1 Panoquina ocola ocola | reverse complement strand
TGCCATGAATACCAAAGGGCCAAGCTCTTTGTAGTGACTACTTTACCTACCCTGAGAGTAAAAATTCAAGGTCGGGACATAGGAAAACATCTAATGTTATTAGTGTTAGTTCCTAATGGTACTAGTACTGCAACAACCATCTATAAAGATACTGTTGCCAATATAATAATCTTAATGGTAATCTGTTAAGGCAACGTCTTTTATTTCAACGTTTTTTTTATTTTCGACGAATAACCTTATAAGTATGTATAACTAAAAACCATTATAGAATTACAACATTAATGAAACAAAACAATAAAATATTCGGCATTCAAATCGCCTGGTAGTAGTCACTTGACTTTCATACCATAGCTAGATTTCACGTACATCCGGCTCAACACGAAATCGGAGCTTCAAGTAATTGTCCAATACCGAATAAAGGAAAAACAAACTAGATTATACCAATGCGATTTCTACAAACACACGTAAAGGTGTATGTATGTGTCAAGTAAAGCTCTCACTAGACAACAGTTAATAGTTGTACTTGTAAACGCATTCTCTGTAGTTCAACATCTTTCCTAACTTAATATTCGATTTATGTAACCCGAAAAAATGACTGTAGGGTTTGATCCTTAATCATTAACCATAATAACTTTATAATAAGCTACTTTAATTTAAACGAGTATATACTTATTTCACGGACCTATAAAAAAGAAAAGGCAGAGCCAATCGCGATCGCAATAAAGCCCGCAACAATATAGGCCTATTAATACATTGAAAGAAATAAAATTTTGCCTTAGAATGCGTTCAAGCCAGCTCTCCTATGCAGCTAAGGAGACAGTGCCTTCAGATCCGAAGCAATTGAACGCTAAAGACGGACCTAACATCACCCAGTTCCATCCTAATAGTAATTCAAGTATGTAGGCAAGTACAGTATCGAATGTGTCCTTGCTAGTGTCGTCCGCAGCCTCAATAGCGCGTCACACTTTCGACACCCGGTGACATTTCACTTAGAACACTTAGCCGTCGTTAGCACATAGCACACGGCCGACTGGTCGCCGGTACGTGAAAAAATTAAAACTAAAGACGTGTAATGCTTGTCGCTAGCTCACTGTACCGTGGCCTACATTAGGAGATTTAAGTTACAAGCGGTTTGGTCATTTTTAGAGGGCTTTTACTCCTTGATAGAAGTCGTTGATACGCTTGGGGACTTGTGAGGCATTGACATTGCTGAATTTCCTTCTAGACGATAAAAAATATATTGATTACAAAAAAAAAACTGAAACTTTAACGCGTAAGGTTGCAGAACTAACAATTTCTATAGCATGTGTATCTTTATCATTTATATATTAATCTGTATCTGCACTAGATCAACCTTTACCAAATTGCCAAAAACCCGATGTGCTTTTATGGATACCGCAGCTTTCGGTACCTTTACCCAAAGCAACGGCTTATCTCCAATGAGGTTGCATACCCGCATCGCTTTCGGTCACCTGCAACATCTGTTGTAGAATCTAAAGTCCTTTAGAAAGCAGAAGTACTACTTTAGATATCTCCATTGAACATAGTTTTATTAACAGAATATTTCTGCGCCAACAACTACGTCTTTACAAAACGACGCAATAACTAAACAACTCGTAGTAGATATTAGTTTAGTATCCACCAATGCTTCTGACGAATATATGGCGTCATATTTCGTTTCAAGATCATAACGTCAATTGAATTTATGAACAGGTAACATATTTAATTGTTTACGACATTTCTTTTCCGCACCCAACAATTGAGGATTTCAAATAACTTCAAGTATTCATGTCTACAGCAAATTATTACTTGAAAAATGTACCGGTAGTTAGAATTATCTGTTTCAAGTATTCTAATGAGTTTTGTTACATTAAGAGCGAGCAATTGCTTCGAGTCACGAGTTCCATATCGTTATTGTCGCCATAGATTAGAATTCACCGCAACAGCACTAATATGAAAGTCATATATTCAACTCTAGGTCCTAACGATTAAACTGATTTAGAAGTAGGCATATTTCTCCCGAGTTGCAGTCTAAAATGGACTCTATTTTCGCCTGATTAGGATTTTCTCTTAATTGTCTAGGGTTTCTAAAAGCCGGACTTGAAGGCATATTAACTGCTCATCGAACAATCCACCAACATCATCTTTTAGCTTCATCGTTTTTGCAGAAATATGTGGCATTGACTGAGGATCATGAATACCATTTCTTTTTTTTTTATTATAATAAATTGTTTATAATGTTTGATTTAAAATTTTGAAATTATCAAAATTACCTTCAGTTGTTAAAATGCGTAATTGCTATACGCAATAAGTTTAAAACAATATCCATTCGTACCACAACCGTAACACATTAAAGTAGCATAAGTAAATGCTATCTACGTTTCAATTTCATAAGGGGCACAGCTACAAGAGATAATAAACCAAATCCTATCGTACGATGTACCATCGTGTACTTAAGTTGTTTAAACAAATACAGAATTAATATGGTAGAGTTCCCTCCGCCCGCTGTCGCTCCCTCGCATGCCCCACGCACTGTGGTGACCTTAACAAATGACAATGGGGCGATAATACCTTTGTTCTTGCATACACTTAGAGGCCGGTCGGAACAAGTCTTACTTGAACCGCTCAAAATACATCTCGGAAGGCGAACTCTTCGAATTGCGCCTGTCTCTCACGTGCGTCCTGCTTATGCACGCCCAAACACTACATATCGATGGATACTATGTTTTGTTTTCTATTACCTAAGCCAAAATACTTCGTGTAGGTTTTTGGGTATGTCTCATTTAAGTTTTTTATTGGTTTGGCTTTCAAGTTTTTATTACAACTTTTTTATTTTTTTCAGCTGCAATATTTAGAAGCATCTCTTCTGCTATTTGAATTTCAGTTTGATTTATAATCACCTAAATATATTAATTTTTTTTAGATAATTTTGGTCTGTTTAAATTTAAAAAAAATTAAATACTCTGTTGTTTCCTTGCTCTATCCGTTCTCGTGATACTCAATCTATGTAATGTTAGAATTGAGGTAAATTTATAGCTTTAAAATGTTCAGAATATTTGCCTTCCACCCACGCGTTTTCGGAAAATTATTTGCTAGCTAAATTACAAATAGGTACTAGTGATAAATCTACAACACTCCTTACATATTTGAGAATCAACAGTATGCAACATTTAAGTACCTATAGAATGTATTAAAAGTTAAAGTGTATTGTATGCCATCGTTATATTTTACTGCCGTCCTTCTTCAGACCCATTGACAACAATATTTCTATTTATGTCATACTTTGTTGCATCTGTGCATCTATGCAAAACTCTTCTCTAATAACGTAGTGATAAATTTTTCTTAATACAATCTAGAAAGCCAATTTTTTTATACAATTTTTTTTTACATGCCCAATTTTTTTTAACTTAGCCTATATTAAGTTAACTTAACGAAATTTTAGGTCATTTTCTTAGCTTAGCTTACCAACTTAGCTAACCAACCAACAAATATTATAAATTCATGAAATCCCTGATAAATTGAATACGCGACGCACCATTAGAAAATATTGAATTTCCTACGTCGTTTTCTACGTTCCACCCGTGGAAGATATTTGCGAAATTTTATTATATGGACCGATGCTTTGTCAGCCAAGAAAAAAAATAAAACCCAATCACTGATTCTCAAGCACCCAAGAAAAAAAAATATGAACATGACGAAAAAACATGACTATTTGGCGGCAAGCTTTACGAAAAGATACCATGTTCATATTAAAGACTTAACAATAATAAAATTCCTAACACATCGTCACGCGAAGCCCTATCAGGCTAGCTTTGTCGCCTTCTAAGACACCCTACTGATATGGGAATGGATTCAAAGTTCTAGACAAACCGAATACAGCCAAATAATAATACCGGCAACAGATACGCACTTGCACATGTGATCCTGAGAATTCTTGCGAATTGTCAGTTGGAGCTATACTTAATATTTGATGGAAGACAGCTGTTTCTACTGCTCAAGGGTTCCTCGCCACATGGGAAGCTTGGTCCAGTGACGTCATTCATCACGGATGAACGTATCATATTCAGAACAATATAGCTCTATAACAAGGGTGAAATATTTTTTGCAGTGCTTAAATCATGTAGCCTAGTAATTGGTAGTGATCCTGCATGCGAAGTGACTACAATTTTCATAACATGCAACGTAAAATCTTTGAATTTCAAAATGTGTTTGTTTTGAAGAATTTTAATATATTAGAAAAGTAAATATTAAATTTACTATTTAACAAGAACCTTCTACTGAAAATACAGCGCAAACTCTATCCCATTAAATCCGATAGTTTTTTTCTTTTATTCGTAAGGCAAAATATTATTATCAGGTCAGGCGACAATACGACAATACTGTAAAGATGACCTCGTCAACTTTAGTTTCAATAACTGCTTCCGTTGTTTTAATTGAACCCGGTATTTCAAGCGTAACTAGTACACTATTTACGTTATGTTATTATTGGATATCTGCACCAGTGTCGAATATAATCTCGGTCAGTCTTTTATTCATTCTTTAATTTCTTTAGTAGTCCAAATATTTTTAAAGAACAAAAGGTATTGGTAAATATGAGCTTGTTTTTTACTTTGGTGAAGTAAATATTTCTCTACTTTTCCGTCCATCCGGTCCACATTTTGTAACTTTTTTGAGAAATCTTATCTTTTTCGCGGCGCACCAATTTATGATCACGGTTGGTACTTGTATTTTTGTTTCACGGTTGTATGTTTGTTTCGGCCAAATCTCTGTATCTTAGGAAATTGAAATTGCTTTAGTTACGATGACAATGCCCCATGTGATAACTATGATCCTAAACTTCACTAATGGTTGATTCCAGACGAGGAAACTCCGCAAGTGTTTTTTTTTTACTTTTATTTACTTTAATTTATATGATTTAAGTATGATTGTTTTTTTAAAAAAAAATGATATAAAAAAATCACATGATTTCAAGTCCTATGATTGAATTTTTAAACAAGTTTCGTTGACGTGCTAAAGTATCTGCGAAGTGTACGGGATGACTGCATTGAGACAGACAAACAGAATGTTTATTATGTAACGGCAGGACGACCTCCAATTCCTTCACGATTCCCTCATAACTTTGCTCAATCAGCCGCGAACCATCCATCCTCTCGGCTCCGCGGCCAACGCAACATTCTTCACTCATTTGTAATCTCCGCCGATGTATCGTCAAGTTAGTAATTGAATAGATAACATGGAATATTTAATATTGGATATTACAAAATACTAATGAATAGCGCAACCAGTGGTTTTGAAGCCTAGACGGTATACCAGAGTATGAAAGGTTTGCAGAGAAGTTACTAATAATTTTGGATTTTATGAAGGTAGTTGAAGGTAGATATCAATAAAATTAAAATATAGTACTTCCTATACAGAGACTAAAGTTGATATTTATTTTGTGTAAATTACAATTTTATATTATTTTTTTTCTCTCGTTGGCACTACTGCAAATTCAGGCAAAGGCAGGCGCGAGTAACTACTCGCTTAGTTACTGCTAATAAATAAGATTTAATAATAACAAAAACACATTTGAACACCTTTAAATTATTTAAATAATAAGCGTATAATAAGAATATACAGAAACCCACTTGGATAATTAACACAACTGCAAGCGACGAACTTGGCCTGATATAATTGTAATGAGCATGGCGTCTTTCCAGTAGTTTCGTTTTAATTCACATTTACGTCATTTTAGGTGCTAATGGGTAGACCATACCGCATTGATATACATGTTACATATAACTCAATGGTAATGTTATTAAATTATGTTATGTTATATATTAAATATTCAATCATATTTCGTTAGTCAAATCTGTACTGACACCCATTTCGTTAGTAACATAGTAAAATTACTAATATGATTAACACAAGACCTCATTACAAGATGATACAGGATATATAAATTAGAATGTTACTAACAAAAATTCACCAAACAAAAAATACCCTAACAATAAACAAAGGACATTCCGACTCCGGAGATATTGTTACAATGTTAGTCACAATAAAACGAGTAATACCACATAAACATTTTCAAAATTTTGTCAGTTTTGGTTAGTCAATCCATTCTTCACAAACCAAAAATAATTGAATCACTAACTGTCTTTTACATTCCACGAATTGGCTGGTAGGTGGGGCCCGAGGCTGTAAATGGGGACACCGAAATGCTCCCGCAAACAGGAGCTATTACTGTTCTGCATTGTTTCAACCAGCATCTTGGTTGTCTTGCCGACATTTTCATTACGTTTCAGGAAGACTGCTATATCCACTCCACAGGTGTCGTTCACAGCCTTTCTACACTCAGCTACCGAATGGGACGAAAACTTCTCCACCGACAAAGCTGAACTGCATACTTCATTTACCAATTCCAGAACAGCTATGTCTGTCCCGAATATTACTTCACAGCAGCCTATTGGGAAAGCTCATTAACAACACTAGCATGATAACAATATTGGTTTTAATTATGTGTAGGGGCTATTAAAATTTCCTGGAATACATTTAGGTAAAATAGGGTTATGAATGTATAGAAGCTTACATTGTAATATAATAAACGCTATCAGTAACCTTATCAATGCAGTTCCAATTTCAAACATTTGTTTTCCTCTTTAATTTTATGTAAGCTTATAAAACTGAAAACACAATCTATTCTATTGCCCGGCATTCGACTTGTGGTAATATTAACAGATGCCAATTAAGATACATTTTAAATTGAAAATTTAGATTTATAAATTTATTGTAACTATCAAATTCTATAAAGACCTGCTTAAACATAAAAGGAAATCATGTATTATTATGTGCTTAGTTTTAAAGATAATATATTCTGTAAATTAAAACATGAAAAATAAATATTAAAATATCACGGCAAACAGTGGAAGGATTTGATATTTTTGAATATTCCATGAGGTTAGCATTGCCAGTCTAACACCACAATGAAGTGAAAATCTCAATGCCTCTGGTATTGTGTCAGCTCCTTCATTTACATTACATTTACATCATAAAACATGTACCTACTGTTTCTAAAGCAGCTAATGCATCATATTCATAAATATTACTCTTTACATAAGCGCCGACGACATTCCGATCGGATCTTTTGTAAACATAATGCTCAGAGTCAACAACTGGACCAACGCTTTATTTGCGTAGCTATATCGTGTCCCTGCGAATCGCAAACACCTTACCTAATAACCCGACGTCCACGAGCTTAAATTTATTCATTAAGGTAAATCATACTGTCTAAACAAATAATATGGAGGCTAAACGCATCCTGACAAATCGATAAACTAATGAACTCTCGCAAAACATATAATTAGATTTGCTCGAAGATTATTCCGCTCAGTCCAGCGATATTGACATTGAGATAAAAATACCTATTTACCTGCCTCCCGGTCGAACTGGTTCGGCTGGATTTGCTCCCGAGTGGGGCCCAGGACCAGCGGGGACAGGATCCTGGGCCACAGCACGGCAAAACACCCCACAACAATCACTAAAACGAACATCGTCTTCCGCGGCCCTATCACCTCGTCGTTCGCCATTCTTCGTAATTTTCGTATCGTATCACGCACAGAGCCGGTCGCACTCTACGGGAACATCGTCGTATGTGATAAAAATAAAGATTTTCAGTTCTGCGGCGTCCGCGAGCGAGAAAGCGCAAGTAATGACAGCTGTCTGAGCTGTCACGCGACGCACCCCCGCCCCCGCGTGTTACGGGAGCGATCGGAATAGTGCAAATCTTCGTTAAGGACGCATCCATCTTCTTGAATCTTCTGCGCACGGCGGATACTGCGAACGTAGAACGCCGGTGGATTGAGCTGGCTCGATGTGACACAGCCGTATATCTCAGTCAATCAGCTATGCCGACATCTTGCCTTCCCAGCCACCGGCTCGTTTGGCGGCAAAGTGGCGGCGGTCATTGCAGTTGTTCAAATATTGACAATGTGAATTAGCGTTTAGTTTGGCCGAGCGTGCGGCGCTCGCGGGCAGACCTCGGTACAATATGCCTGGGCGCGGAGGCGGCGCCGGCTATTAACCCTTCCCCACCGCTGCTTGGTCTACACGCGCTCAGATGAATACCAATTAGACATTCTGTGTAGGTATTTGTCATTAGACGGGGACGTAGCGTGTAAGGTACTCCCTAAACTTGTACTTTTCCGCCGAGACTTCGTGGGCAACGCCTTATTACAATGGTCACACGGGACATTGAATGGAAACTGCCTTTGATAGGTAAACTCCACAGTTTACGGCCAATAAATACCTATAACAGTTAATGAATCTAAATATTCTACGATGTACCCCAGCGGAATAATAACACGGGAGCTGCAATAACTTTTAAATTACATACTTATGAAGCATTTCCGATATATGAACGGTCGCAGCCGGTAATGAATTATCATGGTTATGATGACACGGGCGCGCCGCTCGCGGGCGTGGCGAGTACCTGAACTTTATTTGGTAGAGTCCGTGGGTTCTGTTTTAAACAAGTAACTTAATTAATAGTATTTTCAGCAGTAACCAAATTTCATAAAGTAGGTGCTTACTTTAAAGGAATAATAATATGTTTAATTGTATAAGTTCTATTTATTTACCATTATTCGCAAATCATGAAAAAATAGATACATCGAATAAAATTAAACTTACATACCCCATTAAATGGTGGGATTGGTAGGGTTAGCAGTGACCTACTATAGTTACAAACACTGACATCATAATTTCAGATGCATGATTCTATTTTTACGCTTTTAAGTGCGTGTATGAAACTTTTGATGTTCGTGCAAACAACATTATATTATGAACTAGGATGGGTGCTATCATTTACAAACCTGATGATATGATATTCAATGGACCATGAACATCACATCACCGACCATCACGATCGATATTGTAGTGTCCCACTACTGAACTCTGGTTTCTCTCAACGGTTAACGTAGATTTCAGGAACCATTGGGACACTTTCAATTTATGGGTTATAAGTATTAACATGTTTTTCTCTATCAGAACTAGAGAGTCACTAACTAAATAACCACAAAAGTCCACTAGGAAAACGTTAGTAGGTAACAATATTAGTCAATATTAGTCATGTAAAAAACACCCATTACGAATAACATAAAGAAACAGGCACTTATTTTTTTACACCTTATTGTCACCTATATCCTGGTCAGAGAGAAATTAAAAAAGTATAATTTGAGGTAAGTTTCAATGAGCGATAAGCTCATCGTTCGTAATCACAAACCCAGGTCAGTGTAACCATAGCTAAGTGTAAACAGAGTTATCTTGCCGGGAACGGGGAAACACGTTTTTGTTTGTTCTGATGCAATTAGGGGCCCGTGTGTACTCCGCGTGTAGTTTAGCTAACTTAATTCTCAAAGGCTTGTAACTGCCCACTCTAAATTTGAATATTTAATTATTATCATTTTCGAATTTCGAAGGGAATTGCGAAATACTTAACCGAACGTTGACTAACATTCACTGACTCGGCGTTGGATGCTTCTGTGACTTTGAAGCTAAATACCTAACTTAATCTGGTTCAGAAAATGGATATAACATAAGTTTGGTTGGGTTTCAGGCATACTGGTATAAGAGGCGACTATATTTCCTCTAGGGTAGAAATGCATCTGTGCACTTCCAGTGGCACAATTACTAACAATCACTAACTGAAGCATTACCTACTAATAACTACTAACAGGACTAACTATTTAACTACCTCAATCCTTCCTATCACACTGTCCTATCCAAAGTTTGTCACAGTTGTCTTTGAGCGACAGAGGACGATGGTACTGTGAACTCGTTTGTAACCTTTTTCCATAAAAAGGAAACAAATACCAAAATCTCTTGTCGTCAGAAACTTCATACACCGTACGAGAATTTTATTATGTAGGTATGAAAGAATAGAAATTAAAGAATGTAAGTAAGTAATAAGACTAATAAGTTATTAGATAAGGGCTTCTTCACTTTTAAATTTTATTTTGCTGTATGACTAACGTAGGTTAAATGTAGAGACTGTAAGTGTAGAGCATGTGGTAGACAGTATAATAAACATATAAGAATTCATTAAAACACATCCTGGATCCTTTCGTTACCATATTGTAGAGTAACTACAAAGTTACATATTAAGAATCGTGTTGATAACTAGTAACAAGCAATATAATTATTTCTAGCTCTAAGTAGTTTAAATTAACTCTAAAATAAAAACGATAACTGATCGAATCAAAACGTTTTCAGACAAAGCAACATTCTAAGTTTTGAACCCGCGCTCGTAAACCATCGGAAGGCGCGGGTGCGGACTGCTCCATCTATTTGAACAGTTGAACGCAAGAGCCTGAACATTTTTTACCTCTAAATCAAAGCGCGTATGCATTCGGGTCACATACATCCCCTCCAGCGAACAATAGCTTGGTAGCGCTCCTTGACTCGCAGGAAACGTCGCACGCGCATGTTTTACAAAATGGCCGACAACGCCATATTTTAAGCAACGTCAGTTGTAATGTCTGGATGCGATGGAGACAGTGAACCATAAAGGGAGAGGACATCCTGGACGGTTTCCGCTCAACTTTTGGTGGTACTAGGAAGCACGTGTTTTACATTTTAGTTCGCCGCTTCCGTGTCAGCGGTAGGTTGAAGACCCGCAGAGGATGTACTCGTAGCTTGCGAATGCCGCTCTGGCTGGTTAATAATGTCTATGTTGCTATGGCAAGTGGACAATCCATATTTTTATTCTAGGAAACCACAAGGTGTTATACGATTGTACATATTATATATAGCCCGAACATATTAGGTATACCTCTATTGCGTAATGTCCTGTATTGTCCATGAGCTCAGTGTTGGACTCTACATGTCTTCTTATTGTCTTCCTAGAAACCTGGTGAATCAGTCTTCGCAATCGAGAAGAGCACTTTGCCGGATTAGTTGGTTTTAAGTTAATGCTTGACTTAGGTAATCGACGTGAAGAACTTTTCATTGCCCCCAAAGATCGATTGAAATCAGAAATAACATAACGCGACATTATATAAAACTTATACCTATACAATATAGAAGTTATTTATATTTTTAAGATTAATATAAAACTGTATCTTTCTTTATTCTTGTATTAAGAATATTCTTTCATATTCCTATCCCTTGATGAGTTGTTCCAAAGAATTCGCTACCTAACCGCCTATTGTTTCGTACATAACGTTTGTTTCATTTCTTTCTATCTACGGTGTGCAAATAAAATGTGTATCTATCTACGTTTGTATTGGAAATTATAATAAACAGTTATATGTATATTATAATACACAGTACTATGATGTTATAAACACATTATGTATATATTACGAGTAGCTACCAAGACGCCCGTTGCCATGTTTTGTACAACATACGTGACTTATGTATGCGTACCTACTCGTACTTACGTTTAAAAGATGTGCTGAGGACTTTCTTTTGCCATTTCTTCTCCTCTATGACAGAGCACCTTACCGAAATGTAGAATCAAAAAATAACGTACATAAGTGCATCAATAATAAATAAATAAATAAATAAACGCTTACACACTCATACCCCCGCAGTAGGATTACCCTGTGTCGCGAATGTGTATCAATGATACCTACATGAATCAATAATTTTGATTTTGAATTTGATTTCCTGGCTATAGACAAGTGTAGTCTTCAACTGACTGAGAGGTCAGGAGACGCGGTACCGTATGGTTCTCCCAGCCAGCTCAAAGAACTCCACGTTCTATTAACAATGAGCAAAGTTCAATTTACATTTCATTCGAAATAAGCTCAGTGGGCGCCACGACGAGGGCGTAATTATGTGATTAAGCCGTGACTCATGCTCGTATGCTACATCACATGAGTTACATCACGGCCATTCATGCGGCCAGATGCTCTGCAGTTGTGGTACTTGTGTGGGGTCGCAGCGTGGTTGCGGACATACATGATGTTAGAATTTAGATAACACAATAATAGACCCTAAGAATATAGAATTATGATCAAACCTTATGTTTCGAAGTAAAAAACAGTGCGTCCGAAAAAATAAATGGTTTATGGCGAATTCGTACAAATAAAATTGGGTAGGATATAGTCATCTACAAGCAAGTTGGAATGACATAGAAAGAGACAGTTAGATGCGCAGAAGTAATTTTTTCTAAAAACCCATTCACAAAGTGTAAGTAACGACTTCTGCTGTCTCTCTCTACGTCTTTCCAAGTTGCTTCCCGATGACTATATCCTACCCAATGAGGATCATTGCGGTTTTTAGTTGAGAATGCAGATTTATAGGGCTAAGAAATCCTTAAAAATC
>DWKA01001482.1:0-12316 GCA_018249155.1 Panoquina ocola ocola | reverse complement strand
TCTTCAACAGTATATAGTACGCGGCCCCGAAATATAGTACAATACTATATAATATAGTACGGTTGGCAACCCTACTTCACTCAATAAAATCGGCACCTACATAGTTTCGATTGCACTGTGATACAAAAACATACATAGTTCTTGATGGAGTCTGTACGGATTTATGGGGAAATGGTTATAAAAGACACCGAGCGTGAAGTAAGTATTTAAAAATGTAGAACGAAGTCATGAGAATGAATGGTTACGTAGTAGGTATATCATAATGATCTGTGTAAAGTAAGCATCAAATTAGACAGATCATTTAAAGAAAAAATACTTACATCAGGCTGCGAGAATCCGTTGAGTGAGTTGAATCCGAAAGCTGAAGAAGCGCTCTGGCTGCCAAAGTTATTGCCTAGAGCGGCGGCCTGCGACGCTGCAGCCGACGCGGAGTTCCCTGCTCCAGCGAACGACGCGGCCTGGCTGCTAGCTTGGCTGCCACTGAAGCCACTGAAACACGAGTTTATTATAAGAGGAGAAGATATCAGAAGTGGGATAGCCACGTACTTTTTAATGTATAGTCATGGGCAAGTAACTTGGAAAGACGTAGAAAGAGACAGATGCGCAGAAGTTGTTTTTTAGTAGATTTCATGTTTGTGTTTTTACAAAAACGACTGCTGCACATCTAACTGTCAAGTTACTTCCCATTGACTATATCTAAGTGGTACCATAAATAAGACTAGCAACGGTATCGACATCCAGTAGTGGCATACCTCTATGATACTACCAAATTCATGCAGGTTGAAAACGATTGATGCTAATGTCGACAGCAAGTCTCTCACTAGCATTGGATGACATTTTTTGTACGACAAGGAATTTGGTTACACCCAAGTCGCAATGGTTACTACAATTAAAGCCTTCAGTTTATTAGGTACTTATACTCGTACGTTCGATGTATTCTACGCATTTAAATGCATCCAATGTGTACCTGTTTCGAGTTGACTGGTTTTAAAATAGCATATATATTAAAAGCGCACTACATCGGATTCATGAGAAGATAGATCACGTATTCTTCCGGCCGTCCTCGAATGCATCACGCCTCCACGCAATATTCCGCACTGCTACAAATCACATTTTATAAGGCGACATTCATCCAGTGATCGTATTAGGGAAATCTAACCGAAAGACGCGGTTTAATTTCGAAACAGGATAGAGATAGATAAGGTTCAAAATGTTATTGATATTGCGCCAAAACACCCTAGCAACAGAAAGAAAGTTTAGTCCTTGAGAGATTCCTATGACTCTTTTCCAAAGATTTGGCTGGGTAGAATTTAGAACACCAGCAGTTTTGTTAACAGTTCATGATAAGTTTTGAGGACTAGAAACAGACAGATTGGACTATACATATAAAGTAGTCTATAAACCTTTCTACTATGAATGACTAGGTATATTTTTCAGGTGTATTTAATGAATAATTATATGTACAACGTCATTAGTAAGTATCCATATTATAAGTTAATAGAGTACCTAAGTAAGAATGTACCTAATAAGGTGACAATGAACTTACTTAGGTAGGTACATTGAATTGTATTTGTATACCTATTATCGCTTCTAATCTAAGATTCTAGTTTTTATTTAGACAGAATAATGTATTAGCAAATAAACGGCAAAAATTTGTTAATGACTTTGAACAGTTTGAACTCTATGGGACCTTGACTGGTATAACGAGTTATTACAGTAAATAGAGATCTATAAAAAGAAATAACTTCATCGATACCTAAACGTGAACCTGTAGGTAAGTACGTATAAAATAAAGAAAAATCATTCATATCAAATACCTAGCAATTATGTATCGGTAATAAATGATTAAATAGGTAGGTTTATTTTAACTATTATCAATTTATCATGTAACAAAGTGTGGGTAACAGATTTCACACACCTTTCAAAAACATTTCCACTCTTAGGTATGCAGAGTTCCTTATAATGTTAATAATTACCTACTATATTCCTTATATACCTTATAATGAGAATATCCTTATAATGCTATGTTTTTCTTGCATTCAAGCGATTATTATTCATTTCCAATATGCATACAACTGTGAACTGACTAAATTATATTATAGGTGAGAATACCTGTAGAGAATACAGAATTACCGGTTACAAACCGGGCAAGAAATTATTTAACCAGAATGTTCAGTTCAAACCAGTAGGATACTTTTACGTCATTCAGGTTTTAGTGAATGGCTTAAGTAATATCGCTACCTTTTAAACCGACTCTCTGCGATTATATAAGTTTAAAATCATATAATATTGTAGGTACCTACCTACATATCTCGGCATTACGTCAAAGGAGTAAGCGAATGCTTTTAAAATACCTGTATAACAAGTAATTAAAGCTTGTCCAATTAAAAATTTCTCCGTAAATGAGCGACAGGTTATTGAACCATAAAGAAAAAATAAAACAACAGTAATACTTACTTTCCAAAACCGTTAAAAGATGATGCCTGACTGGCAGAATGTGATGCGCTGAAGCCTTGATTGAATCCAAACGAGAACGATTGCGAAGCCGAGTGGCTCGAGCCGGCTCCACTTGCACTGCTGCTGATACTCGCTGACAATCCGCCGTTGCCTGAAGGCCTCACATTGAAGCCACCACCCACACCGAACTTAGGCTTCACTTGGTTCGCCGATTTCCTTCGCTCATGCGGTAAAAGCGTACTCGGATCACGCTCCAAATGCTCTAACACTGGCAGAACTGGAGGTGTGATGATGGGCTCAAGTTTCCTCTCCTGCCTCTCATCCGGAAACACGAATCCATTCGCGGGGGCACATTCAACTGTCACTGCCACGAAACAAAGACACAGCAAGATGAGCATCATGGTTGGATCTGTTCAAGATACTAGGCCGGGTGGCGAGTGTTTGTAGTATTAATAGGGTCGCGCGAGGTCACTCTCGTATTGGCATGCGGCCCGCGCCGCAGCCTTCAGAAAACCCACTGCGGTGCGCTGGACCGGTGTCCTGCCAGTACTCATCTCCCCACTCGACGTCACTCCACCGGACCACAGTGTAAGGACCAACAGAGGTCTGATAACACAGATGAAATGCCGATACCATCTAGATATAAGGTCATTTTTGTTCTTGTCATCATAGAAAATAGTGCTAACATTAATGTAATTTTAAAATAATATAAACTTTTTTCGATTTAAAGAATGCCATTATGTCTGATCCCAATATTTTTTAACCATTACCCTCGAATTTGCCTACCTAGTAACTGGCATAAAGTTCTTGCGTTTTTTCTATTTTACTTACTTTTACTTACTTATCCAGCGAATATTAAGGGCATGTAGATCAATAAAGACGGCCTTTAGAGATCTGGGTAAGCGAAATCTGGGTACGTGTCGCACTCCACGCGTGCAGTACCTACCTACAGCGTAATTTGTGGTACAATCGCTTAGTCCGTACAATAACCAATATGAAAGAACTGGTTACTCTGTGACCGACCGATAAAATCATAAACCTTCCTTTTTAGCTAACGGCTCATTGTCTGCGGCCAAGTTAATCGACGCGCACCCGGAAAATCTTGACCAAAATGTGATTGGGAAATCCAAATGTCCCACTTCCATACTCATTGTATAGTCATGGCACAAATAAGCCTGATTTGTTATTACAGCGGTTACTTAACATATTTAACAACGACATTTATCTATCTCAGTTAACATACATGGATAGAGACGAGAACTGCTTTTGTGGTACCACGTAGGTAATCTATTGTTATGAAACCGGTACAAAAGACAAATTATTTCTTCATTTTTCCTATAATTAAAATAATGTTAAAGCTTACTATGAAATATTTGAATAAAAAATAAAAGATTCGTCTGTTATTTAAAGTATTAATCGAAGTAGCAGAGGAATATTTAAGTCATAACATGATTTCGTGTGATATTAGCATTCCTATAGCCTAATAGCCCATCAAATGTTTGCATAAAATTATAATATTTTATAGAAAGATAACAGCGGCGCCCGCCACTCACTCGGTCACATGTTCGACCGATTATAATTGTTTAAAAATAGTTTAAGAATTTTATTATAATCTTCGTAACGTACCTATCTATTAGCGAATTTTTAAGTTTATGTGATTTATTTGTAGATATCTAATGTAGATACTCCAATACGATACCAAGTAGATACATACCTGTTGTCGGTATTCATTCTGTTAATATCGTATTTTTTACAATTCTAGCTAGGTATGCAACGATTTTATGTTTCATAGAAATAGTAATTTCAAGAATACTTGCGCATATTTCCACATAATATGATATCGGTACGTAAATAGGTATAATCACCATCTCCGTAAAACATTAACCTGCCAATCAAATTGAAGTGTAAAAAAAGTCATCAGCATCTGGAAACCGGAACTCGAAGGGCAATAAAAGCATCGCAAATGACTCAGCGTGTGACATTACGTCTGGTAAAACAAAATAAAATCGACACGAAGGACGACGACGCCGCACCGAAAGGCGATAATAGAAAGGCGGATCCTCGTATCTGTTCCAACGAATATCGAACATAAAGTGTAACTTACAATCCGCAACGTTCTATTTCTGGTTTAATAGTTGGCTGGTCTCCTTTCAGAACGAGAAAAAAATAAAATAAACTCGTACACACTCATACCAAACTTAAAATTACACCTACACGGACACGGAATAATGATCAGGCTTCTATACTTAAATTATGTACCTACTAGAGAGTACATGGGAGTAAACGAAGTCTCAATCGACATTGTGGATTGGAGTAGGTCTTTCCAAACCACTTACGAATGATAAAAGTCATCGAAAGTCCTCCTAAGTGTTAATTTGGAAGACTAAAGAGTATAGAGACTGTAGAGCATTATTCGAAAAAAATCAGTAGCTTTTACGAAACCTTACGATTAGGAAAGAGCTTTCCATAGGAAAATTCCAGAGGAAATAGATTCCCACAATACTCTTAATATGTATTAGTCCCAAACGATCCTCTACAAAGCGTACAAAGAAACATAACTAATATTTGTTACAAAAAGTGATTGACGATCGCCATGTACCACGTAATCACATCAGTAATTATATTCGGGCTTGACTCCTACAAGTCGAATATCATGTCCTGTTCAAAATCCGGTTCACAAAATGGCTCAGGTACATGCGTGACAAATCATACCTTTGTCTTATTGTTAGTCATAAGTAGGTCAAATCATTTAAAGTTTAATCCATCCATTCTTCAGCTTCTAGAAACCCAAACCTGGTCTGGATATAGAACTTTCCTAAGTAGCGCCATTACTACCGGTTCTGAGTCATCTGAGTTCATAGGCTGCCCTTCTTCAAGTATGCAGTCTACTTGGTCGGGGGCGTCCTGTTTCCCAGACATGGACATCATTTGAGGTCATTTCTTCTCTGACGTAGACAGCTTTATTATTTTACTTATGTTGGTTACCCTCCGGTTATTATAATTATACTTCTTGACGTCAAAGGTTTATTCGATCGCTCGTATTTTTTTCTGTTTTAAACAACCGGATGATTTTAATTGCTACAATTAAAGTTAAGTCTTTCTTCTCAATTTGTTTCTGGCCGATAATGCATCGGTGGCGCAGATTTTGTAAGTTCTTTTCACATGTCTAAAAATATGTATGGAGACACTTTACTGTAACAAAAATTAGCACTTCAAAGCTATTATTTAGCAAACAGATTTGTCATTTGAAAAGTGGTTGTTACACACTTACAAATGTACCCGCAGTGGTAGGTAACTCGGCAGGATTGATAGATATAATAAGTATATACTAAGGATCGGGAACATATCGTTAGTATCAAAGGGTTAGTAAAGTCAAGAACCCACCCATCATAAAATTATGCAAAAATATTAAACGAGGCAAGTAGGTTGTACACAAAGTATGCAATATATGCAGGGATGTAAATATTATGTATATTCTTAATAGAGGTATTTAACGACTTGTATAACATTATCATAAAAAAAACATCTAATAATCTGTACCACTTTTAGAGATTTTTAGTGTTTCTTTACAGTCGATAAAATAACTAAGGTAAATTCAAACAATGTTCATGGCTGGTCCGCGTCCAATATAGGTGCCTTTACCATACTTATAATATCTATTAGAAGAAATATCAAATAAATATTAAGACTAGTATCGTCATAGTAAGAAGAACTTTATATCGAACCGGTTATGCTAGTCGGAAGTCTGGTTTTGATAATTTTAACATCCATTTGCAATCTGGTATTCGTAATTTATAAAGGCTTATGTTAAATTTACTATCAGATGTAGTAAATTATCACGGAAATTATATAAAACTAGCTGTAAACTACGCGCGTTGCTACGCTACTAACTAGAATAAATTAATTGGAATGGCAGTGGCGCCATCTGTCAAAAATTGGTCGTACCAACTCAGAAACCTTCATTGGCTCATGCACAACAACTTTGCTAAAGATCGTCACATGAAAATATGCATAGTTTACAATTCTATAAAGCACATAGAGACAAAAATAATTTTTTATATATTAGATAATAAGACGATTAAAATTAGTTCACAGAGAATAAATGATAATAGCTTAATTTATTGGCAGCAGCTGCGAGCTTTGTTATTAGTACATTAATAAAAAAAAATGTAAATTGATTACGAAGTTCCCATGATAGAGGGACAAGGATTAACTTATAATTTGGTATTGACTGCTTCCGTTACTAGTACCTAATCGTTGCCACAGCTAACGAGCAGGTTAGTCATTATTCATTATACGACTAGTTAACAGTCTAGTCTGCTATCATCTGATACGTAGCAATCGTTGCGTCATATCGGAAGTTTCGAACGGTATAAATCTATCGATACTTGAATTAGCATAATACCGCACTAGCTTAGCGTGATAGAAGTATTCTAGATCTGCACGGTTAAGCTGTCTTTTAACCAGACTCATGCCTGGTTTGCGTAGCGATTTGCGAAGAAATATTCCACCAATAGAATTACTTAATTTTCCCCTATGTTTTCTATATGCTATGTCGCATTGTGCCTCTTCCTTTTCAACTTTCTTTTTAATATTTCTGTTCATTTTTCGTATGTTGCACTCAATAATTGAATGTGTTAACGGTTCCGATACCAATATAGTCATTTCGTTCAGTCATAGTTTCTATCAGCTTTTGTAAACATATATTTTCCATGCGCATGATGAACAAAAAAGGTATAGTAGAGACCTTTGATTATTTAACCTCTAAGTAGATTCCGCATCATCATACATCGTCGTTAAAAATGTCCTTTCTTGTTGTCTGTATTTTGGCTGAACAAATAACATTATACATCTCTGTTAAACTCAGGTTCATAAGTAGGCTCGTTTACGTATCGCTTACTGAACTAGTGTCTAGGCCAGAAAAATACTATTAAAATTCCTTAAAATACGGGACTATTATTAACATTGGCCACACGTCCCCGCCCATGGCCGCGTTATCAAAATGCACGTAATGTTCTTTGCGTAACATTATGTTAACAAATTACATATTACATTAATCGGTTCTCAAGTTTAGTCACTAGAAAGATAGGTGGTGTATAGGCGATAGACTAGTAGCTTGAATGTTGATCTCTCGAGCGTGGGGGCGGAGATCAAATTCTGTACCTACACGCCTCTTATTTTCAAAAAGTTGTGTGGAAAATAAACATCTTGACAATACCTGCCTTTTCAAAAAATCACGTTTACAAGTGTATTTCGAAATACCAAACAGATTAAATGATGTTGTCTTATAATTTAAACTATAATTATTAAGATATGTATGACACATTGTTTACTACAATGATTCATGAGTAAAAATTCTTGAATAACTAATTAATTTCTTATTAGATAGTCAAAATGTATTTAATCTGTAAATATGGCTCATTGTTTATTCCAATGATTCATCAATAACAAGTTTTATTATGTATTGAGTACCTACTTACTATTCATGCAAATAATTTTGATGGTATTTTTTCCCTTTCGTGTTTTCTGTTAGGTATAATACATACCCGAATAATCATTCTACGATAAAAACCCTATTCATAAAAATTAATGTTAAAATAAATATATCTATATATTTAATCTTTAACTTTAAAAATTTAAATTCTGACTTAATATTACGTGCCTTTCGGTTTCAAACAAAAATCAAATCTACGAAATTCTTAGAAAAAGATTTACGATCTATATCTAGCTATACTATGATTAGTATGACTTGGAAACCAGCCACTACGGCGGTGGCGTGGAGATTCAATTTCTAATTGTTTCCATAAACAATTGTCTCAAAAAACCAACATAATTCATATATTAGGTACTATTCAAAATCATTTACCTAAAATTATACTAACTTATTACTCAGATATTTATGCACGTATTATTTTGATTCTAGCATATTTTCAAACCACTTGTCCGGTGCATTAGAAGAAAAAACGGCAACAACCACACATACATTGCAAAGAAAAATGAAATTCAGTCTTATCATACCTTATTCATTATTATTATTCATTAATTTATGCATCGGTTTCATTGCTAACCTTATGTAAACAATGACGCAAGATTTGCCCGAACTACCTACCTCAGTAATGCAAATAAATAACATTAATATAGCCCGTGTCAGGGCGCCACGTAACCCGCGGCCCACATACGTCCGCAGACAGCTTTGTGCAAATAAAGCCTAGAATACAGCCATGACGTGTCAATATCGATATTGTTATAAATCTACAATAACAAGAACAATACGGCTGGTTCGATAAATCGATACCCTCTGTCACACAAGGGCGGTTCCACCTTTACGTGCGCGATGACGATACAAATAACCCTAAAATGTTAGTCATTGTTTACCTATTAAAAATTTCGGAATAGGAGCCAGACTTCGCTCGACATCTCTGGAGACATCGCGCGACACATGTCATGTCACCAGATACCTACATCGAGTGAAGTCCTACGATGTCGCCAGAGATGTTGAGCGAAGTCTGGCGACGTCTCGCGACTTCGCCCGACATGTATCTGATACATATCGCGGCACATTTGTCGCCAATGTGTCTTTAGCATTATTGACGCCCACACAATAAAGCGCGGCGAAGATACGGCGAGTTTCATACTATCTGACGTGAAGTGACGTGAAGTTAGACGTGAATGACGTCAGTGATTCACTTCAGATAGTATGAAACTCGCCGTATCTGCGCCGTATCTTCGTCGCGCCTTATTGTGTGGGCGTCCTCCCTAAGGGGGCTGTTGAGATGACATCTCGGTTGGCGGACGGGGAAAATAGGTCTCTCTCGGCGGGTCTTTTTAGACTGCCGTCGCACTTGGAGAGTCGCTGTCGTTTTTACTGCAGTGAACGTCTTAAGTGTTAAGGGATAATATCTAGAATAAAAACTCTTCCATTCCCGTTACTGAATTTTTAACTATCTCCATACATGTGTTCCATACCTGGGCTCCATACCATATTTCAATAAAAAAAAAAACGTAGAATTAGGGAGGACATGAGTCAATGACTTCAGTCACGCCTGACTCATGTCAGATAGTATGAAACACGTCGTATCTGCGCCGCATCCGCGCCACGCCTTACTCTGTGTGAGTCCTCCCTTAGACAACCAAACCGATACCTTCTTATTATTCTTATAAAAATATTAGTTTGAATTTGATTTAATTACTTCGTATTATTGCAGGAATATTGCTTAATTTCCGATTATTTAATCGATGCTTACGGTATTTCATTTATCAATTTAATTAACGAACTTTAATACCCAATCAAGGCAATCCTAATTAATTAAGACAACAAAATTATTATAATTACTGTCTAACTTACCATTTGAAATTCCTATAGAATTGTAAATAAACTAAATAACATTTCAATTACGTTTTTAATATTAATCAACTTGAAATATAATATAAATTTTTAATAACGCGTTTTCCTCTCAGATATTATTGTTGATTAAAAATACCTCGCGTATTGCTAATTTAATTTGTTTTGCCGTTTACATAATACAAACCCTCGGCCCTTCACGGCTCCGTGCGTTCTCCCTTGACTTTGATAATACGGTGTCAAATTACCAGCGTCCGCGACCGACCCTCGGTCTATTCAGGTCACCTAACCACCCTGACTTATTTGATTACGTATACTCTGTGTTTTCATTCTCGTCTTTATTTATAAACAATGCTTGCGTTACTTTTTAATGAACGTTTTCATTTGTATCCATTTAAAAAATATTTGCCTTTTCATTTTATTCTCGCCTGGTGTAGACAATCAAACTAAAAATAGGATCAATACCCTTGATAGACTTCTGGTCCCTGAAAAGTTTTTATAACTTACCCTATTGGTTTATTGGTTTAAAACAGCGGTTATGACGTCACAATTATAGTCATTCCCGTTCAGGGTCTGATGTCATCATAAACTTACTGACTTTTGCTCTGTTTTTCTTCTACGCATCAGTCTCTTTCAGATTCTTGCCAAGTACTTTGTCGATACTTCCAGCTCTCTAAACCCTTTCAATCTACTTCCAGCGCTCTGCAACGACGACCCCAACGGCAACGTGCCTCTCGGCAAGTCCTGCAATAGGTACTGGCAGTGTCAAGGCGGGTACCCTCGCTTGCAGCGGTGCCCGGCTATGCTGGTGTTCGACCGACGGTCGCTGCGCTGCGTGGTACCACCTACTGAAGACTGCGATGTGCCCACCACCACGCCACCGCCGCCGGAAGATGAGCCTCAGGATTTGAGACCGGTAAATATCATTACATAGTATAAAACAAAGTCGCTTTTTCTGTCCTCATGTTCCTTTGTACGCTTAAATCTTTAAAACTGCGCAACAGATTTTAATGCGATTTTTAGTAGATAGAGGGATTAAAGAGGAAGGTTTATATGTACAATTTATTATGCGAAGCGAGGGCGGGCAGCTAGTAATACATTATAATGCAATACAAGACATATAATATACTCGGAATATTTGTCAGGCATTCTTTACTCTTTCTAAACAAATAACTATCATCTGTTTATCAAAAACATTCACTGGCTGACAAATAAATCTCAATCTATAAATATGTACAACTGCAATAAAAGACAAAATAATAGCCGGGAAAATAAAATTTGAATACCTTTCATAGTAAATTAAAAATTATTGCGTTATATGTGAACAATGTCAGTAGTACAGTGGTATATACCTACCGTCTACATGGTGTGTTACATTCAGCAACAAAAATAGGGTTAGTTCCATATTAAATTTTTACGACCTGCGTCCAGCCGACATCACTTAACCCAATTTCGAAACTGAAAACTCATCGCAAATTCTAATATAACATTTCGGTAGCCATTACCAAAATTGGAGCGGATATATCGACCGTCCAAAATTCATCCGCTCGATTGAAGTCGTGACCTATTTAAATCATTCGGACTATCCAGAATATATGATTTAGTTTGGTTAGTTTGCCGTTTTAGGTGACCATTGCGGGGCCAGTAAGGAGAGCGACATGGCTGCATCAAAGTTATTAGGCATTGGATGTTCTTCATGAATATATTTCAGCATACGGTGTTCATATGTTTTCTAAAAGCATAGGTGCCTTTCTATTTGAGAAGGACTCTAATTCTTGGAAATGCAAAGTAACTTGGTGTATTCCATTAGTAGGTGTAGTCAAGGGACAAAATACGTACCTAGTAGCACAAAAGCTTTTACCAAGTTATTGCACTTTAACAGAGCATGAGTGAACGAGTCCTACAGAAATAAGAGGCAGCATTTTACACGCCAAATATACCTACTATAGGGCTCTTGATAATATACTCTGTATCTATACCAATATTATAAAGCTGAAGAGTTTGTTTGTTTGTTTGCTTGCTTGAATGCTTGAATGCACTAATCTCAGGAACTGGTCCGATTTAAAAAAATATTTCAGTGTTAGATAGCCCATTTCGAGGAAGGCTATACATATATCATCGCGCTAAGATGAATAGGAAAGGAGCAATATAAGTACAATATTTTTCCCAAAGCGAAGCTAGGGCGGTCAGCTAGTTATCTATATTTAAAATTCCACAATTGTTTCCATTTTCATTAAACAAGTTTATAAAACAAGCTGAATCCTATTCACATTCAAAATAAATATTATTCTTTCTCCAATAAACCAATGGGAATATTAAAATTATTGAAATTGAAACGATACATTTGCTACAATTATTTTGAAGAGAAATAATAAAACTAAATAACGGGCTAGGACGGGCTAATATTTTTAGTCCAGTCAAATAAGCTTAAATTAAATAGTAATCTCGGAATTCGAGATACCCAGCTGTAAGTCTGTAAATAGTTGCATATTGACACCCTTAAAGTTGTCTCAAAAC
>DWKA01001481.1:0-12318 GCA_018249155.1 Panoquina ocola ocola | reverse complement strand
TTTTGACATAAGGTAGAGCTGCCTCCAATCTATCTCCCATTTTCGTTTGTCGTACTACTTATGGGACACCCTGTATATCCGGACCTCACTTGAAACTAAATATAGTCCTATGAAACTTATATAAGATACTGATATCTTTATGTTTTACTCAACTAAGATTACAAAAATCAATGACTTCAATTCACCTTAAATTCAAAAAGTTTATTGCAATGTTTTGATTATGGTTTTACTGTCTGATTTTGGTTGTATTTATAGCGTAACGTGTGTGTGTGTGTGTGTGTGCGTGCAGCGGTGGGCGTGCGCGTGGACGCGACGCAGGAGATGGTGGCGCTGGGGCTGTGCAACGTGGCGGGCGCGCTGGCCGGCGCCATGCCCGCGTGCGGCGCCTTCACGCGCTCCGCCGTCGCGCACTCGTCCGGCGTGCGCTCGCCGGCCGCCTCGCTCTACGCCGGTACCACCACCCTACACACTGCCATACTATACAATACACTGACCTTAACAAGCTGATGACAGCTTCAAGCGCAACCATGTTGCTCCAAGCGGTAACCATCCACCCGGTTTTGAACTAAGAGCGCTTCGACTTGACCAATTAACAACTTAGTCAATTACTACTACTAAGTTACTGAAAATACTATAGGTACATACGTACACACGTTACTATATATAAGTAGTTACATTTACTTTTACGTTTAGTTTATAATATTATCGCAAAAAATGTATAGCAACACAACAGTACAAACATACTGCTCTTCTGGGAGGAAACAACACGGTCGCTACACAGCCGCGGAGGCGCGCGCTCTACTCCACGCTGCAAGCGTGCCGTAGTCGCGAGTACTTTGAACGGAATCTTTAATAAATAAATAAACAGCCGGGGACGGTCTGACGGCCGCGCTCCGCCACACGCTCCAGTAACGCGTCGACCTGTGGATAAATAGAATTTAATATCGTTTATTTCTTTAACTCAACACAACAATCTTATTGCAGGCCTCATCACGCTGCTGGCGCTCAACTTCCTCACGCAGTACTTCTACTTCATTCCGAAGGCGTGCCTCTCCTCGGTGCTGGTCTGCGCCGTCGTCTTCATGGTGAGGATCCCGTCATTGCTTAAGGTTCCACTCTGTAAAAAGTTTCACTGTTGATAATGACTTGCTTACCTACAGTTGATAAAGGCTTGCTACAGTTCTGATTCATTATCGTTTTCAAAAAATTTGCGCTCAAACCGACCGTCGGTGAGCGTCGATAATTAAAGCATGTTTGGCAGAGGGATGAGCAATACGAACACGCACGAATGCGAGCGTCGTAGAAAACTTAAAAAACTAAAACTTAAAAAGCTTCAGTGTGGGCCGACGTGACTAGCTGAGTGTTGTGTTGTGTGCAGATCGACGTGGGCATCGTGGCGCGCGTGTGGCGCTCGGCGCGCGGCGAGGCGCTGCTGGTGGCGGGCACGTTCGTGGTGGGCGTGGCGCGCGGCGTGGAGCTGGCCGTGCTGCTGGGCGCGCTGGCCGCGCTCGGCCTGGCGCTGCGCCAGCTGCTGGCCGAGCGCCCCGCGCTCTACACGCTCAAGGTTCCTACACTTTCGACCCACTATACCGGGGTTCCGTAAACGTGAAAGAGGCCGACCCACTCGGTAAAATGGTCTCACACTGGGATTATGTTATCAATATTAATATAATACATTATTACCGATATTATCTTTCCGTGATGTTGGCCTAGTCAGCTTCTATCTTTTCGCTTGAGTCAGCCCCCACAGTTCGTTAAATTTGTGTGTTGGAAAACTTATTGAAATCAACGAGCGAAACACACTCGTGCCATAACTAATGCCGTGACGTGTGATGCGCAGGTGCGGAGCGGGTCGGCGCTGCGCGTGCGCTCGCCGCGCGTGCTGCTGTACGTGAACGCGGAGCGGCTGGAGGCGCGCGCGCTGGCGGCCGCGGGCAGCGTGCCGGGCCCCGTGCTGCTGGACTGCGCGCCGCTCGCGCACCTCGACTACACCGCCGAGCAGGTACCGTTCGCTTTTGTTTGGTAGCATACGTTACTAAACGCAACGTTACGCTACTAAATACGGGTGCATACGCGAGATGCGTGCATATTAGGAAGGACCAACTAGTATCTGATCATCCTACTGATACATTCTTTCGACATACAACGAGTTAATCAAATTTGAGTTCGACCGAGGTCACGAAAACACTTTAATCGAAAGAATCCCAGCCGAGGCTCGCAGGAGTTTTCCGAACATCGACAGACTCCTCATTAATTATATTGTAACAGGTGCTGAGCCGGCTCGCTAAGAAGCTGAAGGAACGCGATATATTGTTGGTGGCGTACAACGCGAGCGACGACGTGCGCGCGCGACTGCAGCGCGTGACGGGGCTGGACGCGCGCGCGCTGGGCGCCCGCTGCGCGCAGGACGCGCTGGACGCGGTGCGCGCGCCTTCACCGCCCGCCGAGACCACGCCGCTGCTGGCCGACCCGCGCGACCCGCCCGTGTGACGTCACACACCCACACCAACCTTGTACTTGTACACAATAGGGAATATGCATGCATTTTTTTTATTTTTTTTTATTCAATATTCACTTCATTTTGATGTAAAAAAATAAACCATAGCTGTAAGAGTAGTAATTGCTTTTTAAAAAAATCTTGGTTTAATTTGACGAGTTCAAACGCTCCTATTTTTCGCGCGCTTGAGGCGTGACGTCATGGGGCACTTCCTGACATTGACATTGACAGTTATTTTGATAGATAGTCTAACTGACTGACATTGATTGACAGGACGAGGCCGTGCGTTATGACGTCACGTTTCAACATCAGTGGTGGGGCGTTTTACAAATTTGAATTTCGCGCGTAAATTTTTCAATTTTTTATTTAGGTTTTAAATAATTAAATGCATATTAGGTATATCAGAAAATAACGAATTCAGTGTAATACTACGACCTTAAAGGCTTAGGAAAAAATATCAGGCTATTTTATTTTTTATGCATATTCCCTATTATTATGTTCCGAATATTTTCACATCGGATTTCGACCTGATGTTACCGGGGTAACTGTGCGTCGCCGTTAACGGAGTCCCGGTGGTTGAGTCTTCGACAACACACGTGCGGTTGTTGATTCACTGTACGATCTAGTAGACCACTCAATATTATCAATGTTTAAAGTTCAACAAAACAAAGTCATAGAGAAAATCAATATCGATCAACAGCGAAAACAGACACATTAATCTGTCTGTGAACCTGTCTGTGTATGTTATCGTTTTACGAAGTGCTCTGTGCTTATTATATATCTAATATCTTCAAATCCATTGGAGCAATTGATTGACTTCGATGATTCAGTACTAACCATGAAAACCCTCGACATTTCATAATTTTGCTCGGCATCTAAAAAATTCGATACGAAATCCTTAACAGCCTGACGAATCGAAAGAATTCATGTTAATTCAGTATTAATATTTTATTATAAAGTACATGGTTACTGCAAAAAGAGTTTGCAAAAAACCTGGTTGGTTATTGCAAAAAAATTAACAAAAACCCATTCTTAACTTTGCTATGTAAAAGGAGTACTGGCTTGTGGTGACTTTCTTGCTTAACTCGTGGTGTATGGTTGAATCCCCTTTTTAGGTTGTATGTTGGTTAATTTGTTAATTATTATAACAAACTTAGTACAAAAACTTAAGAAACAAATAGCTATTTAAGGTAACCCAAAATAAGATCTCGAATTTTAGGAGATACATAACAATCATTTAAATATAATTATTATTTTCACAATTGGAGGCGCACGGTGTAAGATGAAGCACAATGATCTCCGTCTGCGCCGTACTAATTCTGAATGTGATGAAGTAACACGCACGTGTATACGGGTATGTGTCGCTATATCGTCATACATTCCTCTTCTAACCAATCGCCTAGCGATTTATGGCCATTTAATTTTGTAATGGGTCTATTTTAAGTAAATTAAATTACAAGAGTTCCTTTTTTAATATTCCAAAAAATAACAGTTATATAAATTAAACTTGTCTTCGAAAGACCTTGAAACCAGAGAAGATCCCTGTTTGCTCATTCGTTTAATTTATACATGTCCAGCGCCATCTAGTATCAGGAAGGTTTTTTTTATAAACTACCTATAGGGGGTGTTCAGATGAACGCGCGGCACCGCGCGGTGTCGCGCCGCGTAAGCGTTTACATGACGGCAAATGTATGGCGCGCGAGTCGGAGCGCGCCGCGCGGCACCGCGCGATGCCGCGCGGACATGTGAACAGTACTACCTGTTTACGTTGTTCTTTTACCGCGCGGTGAGTCTTTCCGCGCGGTGCCGCGCGTTCATCTGAACACCCCGATACTGCGAGCAAACCAGTCGCGGTTATCACATTTAACGCTACGCCATTCTAAAAAATATAGTTACCAATATTTTTACTAAAGTATTTTACGGGTTTAGATTTTATTTAGTTACTTTGATTTAGATATACCTAGCTGTTGCTTGCCCTAGCTTGTGATAATAATTATGTTGTAGTTGTAGTTAATTTATGTACAGTAGGCGTTGAAATAAAATTGCTATAAATTATAAAAATGTGTTTTTTTTTATGTAACCTAACCTAACCTTAACAATAAATTACAATTATGTGTTAGGAAACACAAAACAATATTTTAATGTTTTTTTTGTTACATTTTGGTATGAAGCGGCTTATAGTTTTCGTCACGTAAGGAAAAAGCGTTATATTCTCCAAGCTACCTTCCTTCTTGTTTCCAAGACGAGTTAGAGATTTCTGTTCTCTTTGTCTCTTTCTACTATTGTACATATTATTATGTGGTTGGTGTGTGTATGGACAAGCATTGTGGGTTGTCAGCAGTTTATTTATAAACACGGGTTTCCGTTCATAACTGAGGAATCCTCGAGTAACCACGCTGCTCCTGCGCATCGATGGAGAGGTTAGTAGCCAGCCTTAAGTGTCGTAAGTTCTTAAGCCACCTAAAAGTCTTCCGACATGGCTTGACTACGATATAATGATAAACACTGGGATAAATCCTTAACGTGTCCGATGCACGATAACGTTCAAAAAATGTTTCCCCCAAAGGTATCCCACTCACTGCCTACCATCTGTTTTCTATGCTGCCTACCGTGCATACCGTTGACATTAATTTATTATAATATTGACATTACAAAATATTGGGCAATACGACGATACGGGATATAATGAATATTTATTAGTTAAAAAGTAAGTATTCATTAAAACCAGTTAAACTACTATATTATAATACAAAAACGTAATAAAGCTTTTCCATTTTTTTAGTTATCAGACAAATAAATAGATGGCGTTGATTTGTAGCCGTTAACGGAGTGAATGAAATGGTGTGCTAATGAACTGAGATTGACCCCAGGATTGATTGTGCTGAACGACTGAGTAGAAGCGGCAGTAGCGCCACTAGCGGCGGACCGCTTAAACGTCTCATTTATATTTCATTCGCCGTCCATCGACCGATCTGTGTCGTTTGTAGCGGTCGCTCGCTACCAGGACAAAGGAATTTCGGTGAAACATGTGAATCGTAACATAAAACGTGAATAGATTAAGAAAAACGGATCGTAGTGGCGTACAAAAGCAACAAATATACCGGAATACAAGGGGATCGGTTCGACCGCGAGTCTATATCGACCCGAATCAGGGATGTTTATTTATGTTAAGCGAGCGGGTATCTCCGTGTGTTTGTTTTGCAAACAAATAGGATAGCTCGTTAAAGCAGTGAGTGTAGCCGGGTCCAGTGGCGGTGGGTCCGTAATGTGGTGCGTGCGATGAGGGTGGCGAGCGGCGCGATGTGGCGCGCGGCGGCGGCCGTGCTGGCCGCGTGCTGGGCGGGCGCGGCGGCCGACGGCTGGCTCACGGACATCGGGCACAACCTGCGCGCCGAGATGTCGGGCGTCATGGACATGGGCTCGTGGAACTACTCCACGCCAGTCATCAACGCCACCTACGTCGCCAAGCTAGAGTTCGACATGCGCGCGATGGGCCACCTGTACAACTCCACGCACATGATCCTCGACGTCATCGCGCACAAGCAGGCCTATCCACCAGGTACGTACGGTCGTCAATTCGGCTATTTGTCTATTACCACAAAGAATTTCATTTTCCAGGAAGCTCTTTACTTAAATGGCTCATTATCGTTTAGTTATGAGTGAGCCTGATAACATTAACATTGTTATTGATAACTAAAGCTTGAGTAAATGGGTACTCCATATTCATATTTAATATTTGTCTACCTTTTTATATTGGGTATAAATTACCATAAAATTCACATTTTTTTAAACAGCTTATCATTTTACATGTACTATTATATGTAATGATAATACTTGAATTAGTTTGTGATACTTCAAAGTATCTTTATTTTATCTTTCTAAATATAACTATAGAATAGTTTAAAGCTTGCAATGTGAGCCCAGTGCAGTGTGCGGGTGGCGGGTGGCAAGAATGCCAAGCATTGAGCATTATCAAACAATGACATGTTGCCATCTGCCCGCTTTAACCTGCAACCTGATCAATAAACATTGCGGTCACCACACTGTGTGTCCATTGAACATTGTAATCTTTGTGTTATTGTGACATATCTTCAGTTAAAATACAGAATGTATTCAAACTGAACCCATATCCCCTTTCCAGTATTCATTGAATCTTTAATTTTTTTTGTTGTCTGTGATTTTGGTGATGTGAGCATAATTCTAATGATCCAATTTATTTATTTTGAGAGAAATTATTAAAAATAACTATTATGGACATCTAATTGAAAAAGGGACATAAATGAGTCAATGTTTTCATTGCATTTGACAAAAGAAACAAAACTATGGATATAAATAATTCAATTGTTGATTTTCCAAAAACTATCGCTTGAACTTTTTGTCACACTGCAAAATTCATATGAGTACATGCTGTGGGATGGTTACCAATATTACATGTGAATGTAATCATCGCTACACTACTGTTGTTGTTTGAAAATATGTGGCGATGTGCATTACTGGTTTTCTTGGAACTTTTCACCAAATACATTTTGTGAGTAATACTCTCACCAGGGAAAACTCATTTATACTGATATGTTATCATTCAGTGATCATAAAGATACAAAAGTACAATACAACAATATGCAAACATTATGTAGTTTAATGATTGTAAAAACGGTTGATAAAGAACAATTCAAGTCAATTGATTAGTACAAATCTGTTGGCACTCTGTTCTATGGCCTAGTGTGCAGTTTGGCCTGCTACTGCACAAGCAACTTACTTGGCAAGCTCTACTACGAGTATATATTGCAGTCCCCAGTAGGAACGTGTTTTGGAGCAGGCTGTGGCCAGTACCATAAATAAATGGTTAACTGTTAACTGTTAGTCGTGTCGACTAGGTATTCTAGTGAAGCGTTCACTCGACATGATGACGCGTACAGAAGAGAAGGAGAGACGTGTGACTCAAATTGCTCTCGACGTTGTTTTTTTGTGAGCGGCGGCGCGACCCGCGCGGCCCGCCGCCGGATGTTCACAAATATCTGGCTGACACTTGTCTGGGGGAGGGGCGGAGGTGCATCCGAAACAAACAAACAAAATTCTTTGTCGCTGCTCATGAATGAGCTTATTCCGTTAAAAAAAGAACAGAACTATGAACTATAAGCAAGACGTCTGAAACGAGCGAACGTGATCGAATTTTGCCCAATGTATGATTATTTGTGGGCCCCACTATAATCACTAGTGGTCTAAGTGGACAAAGCGGGCTGATAAAGGTGCAGCAGGGTTGATTGTTAGAGATTTTTCTTAATCAAGTAACTAAGAAAAAAGTAGGAACATGGAATGCATTTTGCAACTGTACGATTCGCAGGAGTTTTAAAGAATAGCCTTTCTTTTTAATACCAGTAAAGGTTGTTGAAGTGCACGCGGAGCGCGTGAGGGTATGAGTCTCGGCTGATTGCTTCACAATGGCGCGCGCCGGGAACAATGGAGCCAGTTATAATGGAGCGCGTCGCCAACGCCGCGCCGCTCCTCCTAATGAGAAAGCTCAGAAAGCGTCGCGCGAGGAACTGAATATTAAGGAGCCGAGGTCTTCGTTTACCTGGCTGCCGAGTGCCGACACGCTGACTGGCTCCAGGCGTGGCGCTCAGCTGTTAGGGAGTTTTATTTAATTCATAGGTACATTTTGATTGTTAACAAAGTTTTTTGGAGTCGGTGCGACATTTTCTTACAAGTTTACGTTTCACGAGCGCTAGCTCTCAACCTGCCCTGCGCCGGCGGAGCTTGTTTGTTACCCTCAGCGGTGCGCTGTGTCCTGCACTCCTGTCGTCGCCTGTACACTGCACTGGTGTAAGTGGCGCGGCGCGACTCGCAAGGTCGGCGACCGCGCGGCTGCCGCTCCCACAACACGCTTTAATCAAAACATTGTCTGTCATTGAGTGAGACTGCCGTTTATACTCGTACCTAGGTACTATGATTATTCGGTCGATTAATGGCTATAAGTAATCGTATATTTCTTACTAAAGTCATGAAATGTCACTGAACCTCTGATTTTTCTCTTTATAGTAGAAAGTTGGGCCACCAACCAAACATGTTATTTAAATGAAGTAGTTAAACTGAATAGACACAGAAGTACAAAACATGTTTATTTTTAATTCAAGTTTTCATTGAACTGATTGCGCCCCGCTACTGATATCACGGAGTTCACTGACTCCACTTCCTTGTTTCACTGGAGACGTGCGAAAACGGTAGTTTGCCGATGAATGCTTTGTTTAATTCACTGTACCTAATTAGGGCTCAGTAGGAAAATAATATAATCATGTGGTCTTATCTTCTCTTATATAATCTTCAATATCTCTTATAAAATCTAATATAATTTTCATGGTAAACTTCACCATCAGGTGAGATTGCGATCAAATGTCTGCCTATAAATTATAAAAAAAATAATTGATAGATAGATACTTAAAAGTAATCGTGGCCGCGGGCGTGTAGCTGGATGAAAACAGTAACGATTTAAGTATATATAATAATATTAAATTCTAGCAATTCCTGGCCTTTGCAATGCGAATTCATAACACAAATCGCGCGACGGGATTACTAGTGCTCGCTGGAGCGAACTGGCGTCGCTCGCATGCCGCTCAATGTGCTCCGCAATATCGCTTAGGATCTTGTGAAAAAAATTTCAATAACATGTTAAAAATTTTAAGTAAGCATTAAAATTGTCCCTCCTGAGAGGTATCAGAAAGGTATCTTATTTGCATTGAATAAGGGGAATAGCTGAAAACGTATTCAAGGCACGCACAAGATGTAGCTGCCGGAGGTGTTAGGTAGGTTTTATTTTATGAGAATTGAAGAGCGTTTTTTGCGAAGTAACTATTTATAGAGGCATGCCCGACATCACTCTGACAGTCAAGAACGGATAAACAGCCGCTTTTAAATACATCTCCCATTGCACTATCTCATTGGTAAAGGATTGTAAATCAACGCAAGCTTGCCATCAAAGAGGTTACCACTAGTCTTCTCATCATCATAAGGGGGGGGGGGTTCATCCGACGAACTTTGACGTCAGACAATGTAAAAGTTATCCTCAGTTATTTGTGACTCTTCTCAATGAGTTTAGGTACAGTCTTAACTTACAGTTGTTGAATTTATGAGGAAAACCAATAATGAGTGCATTGGTAGCATAACAAATGTATTGGCAACGCTTCTGTGAAATTGTCAAATTATCTTTAAGCCTGCTAATGATTCAGGTTTTTACATAATGAATTTTACAACTAAGTTATGAGTACGAGTGCGACGAGTCCAGCAAATTATACCTATTGAGTAGAACTTAATAAAAATGCGACAGCTGTCGTCGACTTGACTCGGGGTCGGCTCATCAGCCTGCCGGTAAACAAACGTGCGCGGGAATAAAAATAACACGACTCGGAATAGCGCTGTACTCGGCGTCGTTGTGTTGTTGCACACCCACTCGATTAACCCTCGTTGACCGTATTTAACATACAGTTTATTACGGCGCGGCGGTGGTAATGGCCGATGGCTCTGACTGGCTGGCGTTGCCTGTAGTCCGAGGCCGGCGCGGCGTAATAAAATGGTCCCTAATTAAATTATTGGTTAACGTCTTCATTAACATTTTCTTACTACATAATAATATTTTCCTTTTTAACAACAATCCAGGTTTAATTCTTCAATAATATTTGCTCAGTATTATTGGAAGTAGTTGCTTTGTGTTAATTTGAACACGGTGCATGAGGGTATCGTACACTGCACATCAGTGGACGTCCCCGCGACGGTGGCAGCCGCTGGGTTTGATTCCCTTCAACGTGTCGGCGGCTACACTGGCCGCTAACGGGACCTCGGCTGCACTGACCCCAATACAGCCACGTTGCCACTTATCAGCGACGAAACTAATTATTAGCTGTTAATACTTTAGTTCATAACTTCATACTTTATTTTTACATTTCTAATGCGGAAGTTATAATTGATTTCTTTATACGTAAAACAAATTGCGTATTCGTACGTCCAAACCAGCTGATGTACTTTCCAGTAAGCAAAGCAGCAACCCCGAGCCGACGTTATAGCCGCTGATAGCAACATTGGTGACAGGGCGATTGTTATTGATTGATTGATTATATCCATTTTCCGTTTCGAACTAAATACCGTCTGTTTTACTGTGGAAAATTTTATACTTCAATAAAAATTAAATTATTTTCGTTATTATTATGAATACGAGGATGCATTTTTCTACCTACTTAAATATCTTTTACAAAATTAAATTATATCGAGGCTCGTGGCGTACTCGTTGATGTGCAGCGCCGATCGCACTGCGGCCCCGCGGCACTATTGAAACACATACATGTATTAACCTCGATACGTAAATAAAAGTAGCAGGAAAGATCTTCATATTTACTGTGTTGCACGTTAGATGTTATTGCTAAAAGTTCTTCCTGTATTTTGTATGGCTCATCTAGCAAAGCAACATTTCACGAGCGCGCTACAGACACTCGACGCGTGGGAGAAGCGAAGCCCTGGGTACACTCATACATTGTATGTGCAACCTATAACACCACAGAGATGTATATGTGGTACTATATGCATTACCAACGATATTGTGAGCGTTTACGTCACGAGCCAATGCAGCGATACAGCTTGCGACAGAGCTGATCTGAGTCAGAGTCGCTTTCACCGTGCCCGGCGCAAGCTTTTGTTACGATCTCTGTGGTCTTGCGTGACCTTTATTAAGAACGTAGGTAACGTGGAATAGTTGGTTTTATATACCGTATACCAGGTGTTATAAGTTCATTATTCCCCAAGAGATTTGCTAAGGCAGGAAGGAATTTGTTGACTGCAGATACGGTTCAACTGTATAGAGGATGGAAGAGAATTGGTTTAAACATTAGTAGCAGCCGTTTTCAGCAATTTATATAAATTTGTTATTAATATTATATAAATAATATTATTTATATTTATTATTTATATTATAAACGTTTTCAGCAATTTATATTATGTATAATAGAAGTAGGTGTCCAATGTCCTCGGACCACAAACGAACCGTTGAATGCAGGTGATTATTATTATAATAGGTAAGTACGGTAATAGTTTAGTTATTGTTGTTCTATATTCTTCCTAGCAACGTTTCGACCTCTAATATTTCTGATCCCCTAGTAGACACAATATAAAGTAGGTTTTGTAAGTAGGTATGTAGGTCATTCGCGTCCGAGAACCTCACTTCGGTTACCTAATTTCGTGCTCTATAATTACGTCACCGCAGTTCTTTCCAGTTGGCTGATTTTTCCACGATCGTCAGATAACACGATCCGACGACCTCTGATCTCCTGGTACCAGCGACGGCGATTCTCCACCAGTAGGCCTATTGTTTCCTTGCCTCGCTTGCAGATAAATTTACTATTGCACGATTTAACTGCACATAATAATGAGCTGAAATAAACTCTGACAGGCGTCGGGTAGGAAGTGCTCTAATACGGAAATAAAAAAATAATAAACAGAGTTGAATCGCGAACCGAGCTGTACTCGATACTCACTAGGTAATTCTCGTATTGAGGTGTGGGCAAGGCCGCTCGCGCGCCGTTTCCTCATGAAAAACGCACGCGTCCGCTAATTACGAGTCGCGTGCAATATTTGCAATGACCTCTATAAACATGAATTATGTAATTATATCTGATTTGCTGTATTGTTTGTATATATAGGACTAGCTTATGCTCGCGGCTTCGCTCGCGTTAAGAGTTAAAACTTTCATCCCCTTTTTTATCCCCATGGGGGTAGAATTGACCAAAATCCTTTCTTAGCGGATGCCTACGTCATAACATCTACCTGCATGCCAAATTTCAGCC
>DWKA01001480.1:0-12326 GCA_018249155.1 Panoquina ocola ocola | reverse complement strand
AGTGGTGCGTGCAGGATTCGAACGCACGACCTCCAGTTCGAGAGACCAACGTTCAAACCACTAGGCTATCACTGCTTTTTTTATTATTTATTCAATAAATAAGTTTTTTAAATAGGTACATACAGACGATATTAAAAATACTTGAAGGAGTTAGTAGATTTAATATCCAACTTCAACTACACTACCCGTCAGATTCATTAAGTCTTGTCCTTAATACACTCTATTGAAATATTTGTATATTCCTTTCATACCAGCTCTATAGAACTGATTGGAGAAATACAAGAGAACCTGTCCCATTTAAAATATACTTTGTTCCCAGTGAATAGGCACCGGGATTAAAATCCAACGGTCTAGTACCCAGCCGTCACGGACAGTATTACGCCTCCTCTCTCCCACTTCACTACTCCCACATAATAGGCCAAAGAAACAATAATGGAACGCGAGGTCGCTATTGTTAGGAGGTAAATTACGCCTGTTTTACCAAGACTAAACTATAGTGGACCTTACCTATTATTCTAAAGCCGTTTCGTTGAATTTACATTTTGTTGGGATTTCGGAAATGTACAGACAGTTTATGAGATGGCCACTACAGGAAATTAATCAACTGTCAGGATTTAACTTGGGCGACTTCTTGATGGATTGTAGAGGATGAAGTGGCGTAGTGAAGTATTTATTTATTTCGATTAAATTATACTAACGCCCACTGAGTGAATACAATTAAAAAATATAATATCATATTTTTATAGTAAAGATGATTTAGGCATATTATAATTGTATTGTGTAACATCGTAGTAAGAAAATTCTACTTCCCAATACACTCGTAATGTCAAGCCTTTCATATCATAATCAGGCAACTACTTGAAAAAAGAATAGTTGTGGGATTTAAACATTTATCAATTACTAGTGCCCCGCCCTCGCTTCGCTTCGGGAAAAAAATCTCACTCCCATACAAACTTTCAACCCCTATTTAACTCCTTTAGGGGTGGAATTTCATAAAATCCCGTCTTAGTGGACACTTACGTCATTAAAAGAACCCGCATGCAAAATTTGAAACACCTAGCACTTATAAGTTCTGAGATATCGTGATGAGTGAGTGAGTGACCTTTCGCTTTTATATATTTAGATGAATTGGTTTAAATTACCCTATGACTTCGTGTACTGTGCGATCTCATAGTATTGTTTGTGAAAAAAGGGGTCTAAGTCCTCATATTAATCCTCACCTCCTGACCCAAATATACTTTGTAGATAATCACGGATTTTATAAAAGAAAAATTAATTTACTTTAAGATAAAATTGCAAATAATGGAAGCTAAACAACTCAATAAATTAGTTCTACGTGTCTGGCCTTCCAATAAAATTTCTATTACATCGCCTACCTGATTATTTCTACTCGAGTTCGTCGAAGCTAAAAAGAGGGTTATTAGGTTTGAGATGGGTTTATATAAATTATGTATACTTTTCAACACTTCCTGTTACGTTACATCAAAAGTAATTCAGACGAGATGGACCGATAGAAATGTACAGTCACACAAATAAGTTTCCGTAATAAAGAAAAAATTTAAATAATGTTACAAAAAATATATTTACTCCGATAAGAGATGTGATTTGAGTGTAAACTAACATTAAATGATAGCCTAGTGATTTGAACGTTGGTCCCTCGGACGTGATGTCCTGAGTTCAAATCCTGCACGCACCACTAATCTTCAAAAAGGTATGTCCGTATTACCTACAAGTTAATTATCACTTGTTTCGCGTGAAGACGAACATCGTGAGGAAACCTGCACATCTAAGAGTTCTCTGTATTGTTCTACAGTTGTAAAGTCTACCAACTATATTGTTCTACAGTTGTTGTAAAGTCTACCAATGCGCACTTGGCCAGCGTGGCTACCTAACATGGCTAACGCTACCCCTACCCCTCAAATTGTGAGAGGTGACCCAAGCTGGAGTTGGACAGTTATGGGTTGTACTGAATTAAATAAATAAAACTAACATTATAATGTTAGATGATTACAAAATTATTCTCCTGCATTACCTTTTGATTTGTAACGCGATGGTGATATTGGTGATGAGCTGTTCTTAGTGACGTCAGCTAGCAACTGAAACCTCTTACCATCAGGCTTCTGGTTACATAAATAAGACATGGTTTTGTCACTTGAACTCGCTTTTAGAATATACGAGTAGGTACTAGGGCACTAAAAACAATTTAAAAAAGATTTTCGATAACTAGAGCCGTTACACTTTCATTAACATCACACATTAAATAAATGTTTATTGGTATAAAAAGGAACAGAAAACATTGTATTAAAATTAGGATAATACGTATGGTGAATACATCTAAAGACTTACTGCTTATTTATCATAATAAAGATCATTCAAAAATGATAAGAGCTACTATCGAAAATAATAAACGTTTACGGGTATATATTTTGTGTTGCGAGATAAGACGAATGGGGTCCGTGACATGTTTTAGGGTTGTAAAATGGCCATAAAATAAATTTAATATAAATCCCAGTAGATACGACACATAAAATTGAAGTAAATCACCAAAAGTCAGGCGTTTCAGACGTTTACAGCCTCGAAGGCTGTTAGTTCCGCACTCCGCCGGCGGTGGCGCGCTCGGCGAATAACGAGACTCTTCAACTTAGTACATTATAATAATATGTAATATAAACCTCACATCTAGCAAACTTCTGAGCCACTCTTTACTAAATATTTATGGATACACCGTAAGTCTCAGGAGATTTTGAGGTTATAATTATTGGTATTAGAGTAAATGTGGGTAGGTACCTATTGCGGGTCAGGGGGTTACACCGGTTATGATTTTAATTAGTAATGAAATCTAATTTACTAACATTAGCTTTTGTAACACGTTTTGCAGTACAATATGGATTGATTCTGAAATAATAATAATTATTAATTGTTTGTGATAGGTATCTCCTACGGTAAAAAGGTTCAGGATATCAATAAAATGATTTAGATATCTCATGCGAGAGAGCAACATTCATACGATTACTACGCAGGTATGAAGGTTCTTCGAAATAAATTTAATTAAAAAATGTGAAGCATAGTGAGCAATTTAATATCCCAACATAGATGTATGTTTCTGAAATTCACCTAATCTCCATACTGCAATTATAAATTTACTAGATAAACAATAATAGATACATACTATAGTATGGTAGACATTTCAGCTTTTCCTACAGCATTCGGTTATTACGTGGTCAGGCGTAGATGATACAATTAATATTGAGCCTGATTAATGATATAATCCAAGCGTTAATAGCGTAAATCGCTTTCACACGATGATTACTTACAAATTGTATTTACATTGCAATATCTGGCAATATTGTTAATATACAATATTATATAATTATAATATTATATAATTTAATATTTCAATTATAATATAGAAAGGCAGTGACTAAGACGGGATTTTATGATATTCAACCCCTAAGGGAGTTAAATTGGGGTTTTAAGTATTTATGTAGGTACATTCTATATATTTTTCCCGAAGCGAAGCGAGGGCGGGCAGCTATTTTTCTATATTGTTCAATACGAATGACAGTATCGCCATCTATGAAACTGGTATGGTATTATAAAACCAGCGACAAATTCCACGGGGGGTAATTCCTAATCGTGATTATGTCATTACACTGCTTAATAGATCACAGATTAAAATAATATTTTGTATTAGTAACGTTAAATTTAATTGTTAATGCTTATTCCACACCTCGACTCTAATCGGACCAACTCGAACCCGTTGCTTGTGAATAGGGGCGCACATGAACGAATAAAATTCAATAGCAATTCGGGGAATATACTGCCTTTATCGTACGGCCAATACGTAGGTGTAGCGTTGTATTTTGTTGTACAATTCGGGCACAGAGAGCAATCGTCATATTATTAGTAGGGCATTCGCGCCACTAAGCCAGATGTATGGCCCATTTGCGACGGATCGAGCGCGCCACGCGTTATTCATGACGTAGCGTTAATATCGCCCCGATGTGCAATTGTAGATAAATTAATGCATTTGTATTTCATGTCGTAAATTAAGTTAAATAGAGAATATAAAATTAAATTAAATAATTTGTCCTTTGCGCCTTGGGCGATAGCCGAGGGTAAGCACTTAGATACATACGAGTACAAATGTATTTCTTGATATACCTACTAGATTAATATTTGGTTTATGTATTTCCTAGTGTTATTCGAACGATTTTCGCTTCAAAGTCTCAATTTTGTTAGTAGATCAAGCAGATAAATCAAATGTGAACGTCTTTAGTAAAAACAGATGAAAAGCCGTAAATGAATTCGTGTATTGTTTCTCGCTTATATATTTTATTTGTAGTTGGTTTCCATTCAGCTCAGCCCCAAGAAGGCGAGCGAGGCGCGATTCATTTCCAGAATGCATTATAAATTTGTATCCCATTGTTTCTTTCAGCAGCCACCAGTTCTACCCATTGTTGAAACGAACAATAGCCTGAGATGCGATTTTTAAGTACAACAGGATTATTCCTCTATATTTACCGTTACCTGAAAAACGACGAGGCAAACAAAGCCACCGTTTCAAACGTTTTTATTTCAATGGGATATAACAATGTCTTGCATTCCAGATTAAAACAAACTGCTCCAGCAAATGAAAACTGATTTATTTGTGTAAAAGACAAATAATGAGAGTCTTTTCATTCTAGGCAAGTGAGCACCTGAGACCAGTTTGTTTGTGGTGGCGTGATGGAGGCTATAGTTCTGTTATAGAGTACAGCTATATCATATCTTTGTGTGAATTTATACAGATGTGTGCCTTAGTTGTAGTACTTCTCGGGTTCAGTGAATTCAAGGAAATTCGTAAGTAGGTACCAAAGAAAAAGACGTAACGTGATTCTATTCTATTACTGTTCTGCAGTACTTAGCCTCTAAAAGTACCCTTAAATTCATATCAAAAAATACTCGCACACTCGCATAAAACGAAGTACCGTGTACTAAAATAACGATGTAATTTGATTCCACGTTATCGACGTATCCAGTACAGCTCGCGTACTTAATTTAACTTTGTGTATTGACATTCTGTTCTCGATTCGTTCCTCCTAAAACATTTAACATTCCGGCGATATGCACGCTCTTTGTAAAACTTATTTATGTACCTAATTGAAAAAGTGTCACAACAAAAGAAGTTTAATCAAATATTCAAAAAACGCATACCGTCATCATCACGTTATATTCAAATCAACTTATTTATGTGCATTTAAATCATTGCAGTAGAAACTTAAATTACTGAGTAAACAGTAATTTAATGTTCCTGTGTCATGACCTTGATTTTTGACTCAGCGTGGCTAAAGAAGATTCACTTCAAAAATAAAAACGAATCGTTTAAAATTACAATCCGGAAAAAATAACGACCCAGTAGAAGCTCAAACGCTGCCCAAATATCCGGGATAAATGTTTATTTTGGATCGTAGTCGTGGATTCTCTCGAGTTCTCGACATCAATTCTTATTGCGGGGTGTATGGAGCGTTTAATTTTGTCTTTGTCTTCAAATATACCTTAAAGACCACCAGGTCTAACTGAAATCCCATCCAACGAGCCTTACGCACGATTATCTACATCCCCTACTACCCAAACATCAAGCAACTTAACACGTTATTCGTGTATATTGTTGTGATGGCCTTGCTCCGAAATAATTGCGGTTTATGTAGCAATTTTCCCCGTGATGTCATAAAATGTATATTTTATTACGTCTATTTCTTCGCAACTTCATCCCTGGAATAAAGCGGATGTCAGAATAGATACCTGTGTAAATGCCAAGGGTATTTTCCTTTCTTTTACAGGTTTTTTATTTGTTTTATGCAAACATGAACACTTTGATCGTGTGACTTGGTCTTTAAATTGTATTATGGTTTATCGTGTTTATATAAAGTATGTGAGAATATGAAAATCAAAATCGATTTCTATGCACTATAGCAGTTTACCTACCTTATACTCACAGATCTATACTAATATTATAAAGAGAAGAGTTATTTTGTATGTCGTAACGAATTGGCGCAAAAACTACAGGACAGATTTCCAAAATTATTCCACAATTTGCATGCTACACTATTATTTACTGATCAATATAAGTAATGTTAATTACAAATTTAAAATATAATTTTCCACTTATATGAAGCCTGAATGGGACCCTCGTAGTTAATATGAGCAAAACAGTTAATACTTATAGATTTAATATTAAACAATAAACGCTAGATCTTACACCTCTCAAGCAAGGTGCTAATCTGAGATACCTTATTGAGTATTTGTCTGATGAGTTTCATAAAGAACACTTACCTTCTAGCGATTTTTACATGGCTACTTAAATCCTTCAGAATACCCGCATATTAAACTTTTCTCCACCCATTATTCCGTCAACATTTGAACTGACGTAGCATAAAGTTGATGCTAGGCTCACAGTATGAACGCGCAGTCTGTTAAAGTTACTTTTGCTGGCCAAAAGCCTTTTAGTATGAGAGGATTTGAGTTTGGTTTCATTAACTATTTAACAACTAAGCTCGTGTAGTACTAGAATTTCATAGTTTTGTAATAGTTTGTCTATTTCAACAAACGAGCATGTCTGATGATATAATTATGTAACTGTTGTCCAGAAATATTAGTACTAAAGTTTATTTCATGTTGATTGTACCGTCAAATTATTACGTAATCTCTGGTACTGTTGTCTAACCAAACAATTTACATTGTTTACATCTATTATAATTACCTACAATGAAATAAAATTAATAATGGTCTTATAACTCATGAAAAAATTAAAGTCTAAAATATATGAAGAATGTCAGTACTAACATTCTTGTTTTTAATAAAAATATCTCCCTCAATATTATGATGTGAAATTTTACACGCTACATAATAAGTATTCCTACTTCACGTACATATCTTTGTTTGAAAACTTTTATTTATACGTAACTACCTATAACCCCACAATGCAATAATGTTTTTAACGCAAGTAACATTTCTTGTGGCTCTATCACCACGTTTAATCACGCCATCGCGACTGTTTAATATCATCTCCTGTATTCTATCAATGAAATGTGTAAGTTCTTTATTTCTCTAAGATAATGCTAAACAATTTTTCAATGTTTCAGTTATAACGAAATTGAATAAAAAGTTGAACGAACAGTAGATACAAAGGCGGAGGGCGATCACTGAAGATTGGAAAAGCATTTACCGCACCACTTTTATATTGAAAGACAAGTGAACATGCGTGGCAGCCGACATTTCCGACAATGTACAAGCTCGTAGAATGTCAATGATCTCGTTCCATGCAGGCGTTTTATTCCCACATATTGCCTGCAATACACAACAGTGTGAAACTCCGCTATCTCCCCAGTTTATTGAATGCAGTACGACCTACTTATACTGGTAAGATTAAAAAGTAGCGTTGAACTCCCATGGGAGGCTATGATTGTACTCACCCGCATTGTTAGTGAAAGAGGTTGCAGCATTTTATATTAATAATTGAATGTTGTTTGTGTGGACATTAAGAATCAAGTTATTATGTGAATGAACCTATTCATTAACTGTGTTGTTGCCACAAAAGCTTTCAAACGGATGTCCAATTACTAGTAACTTACTTTACGACTGAATTCGTACCAGTTGCCGGGCCTCAGGAAATCTAATGAAAGATATTCGTCGTCACCTAGCGCAAACAAACATGTAGGTACTGCTTTCGTATTTCTCACGACGTCCATCCTATCAAGTTGGCAACTGCGAATTGAAATTCATACACAATGTAGCTAGTTAAGAACTCTCTGAGTTATTAATATTTTAACAACATTATGTACGAGTGAATAAAACGAAATAATCATACAAAAAATAAACAGTCATAAACAAGTCAAAAAAAGGTGTATAAAAGTTCAGAATTAGGCCAGCTCACAAGACTTCCAAATTTAATTACCGAGAATTAACATCGGGTGAATGTAAACGTTGCCTAGTCTCTAGATCTTGGCGCCTTACCTTAGAAATTCTCCAAGCACCTACGTAGAGACAAAGAAGACATGTTGGCTATATTAATTCACTGTATCTACGTTCAAGTAGTTTCAGCAAGCTAAACCAGACCAAAGACCTACTTGCGAATAAGCCAACTGTAATATCCAGGTAAGGCAAATATTAAGATGCTCTATTTGCGTTATCCAACATTCTTGGTAGACGCCGTTAATAACTTTGTGGTTATCAAAATAACTGGTACAATGTTAGTTCAAAGGGATATGGTGTTGAAATTCCTATCATACTGTCAGCAAAGTAAAGCAAATTAGGTTTCTTCCCATCCGATTTACCACAATTTGTTGTGTTAATAGTTGTCATGTTAAAGCTGTTATTGAGTCAGTGTCTCTTTACCAGACAAAGTAGATTCTTGTAATCTCATAAAATTTTAGAGCTAAGCTGTCATTTTGATTCAATGACAACATTGTCGCGTTTAGTAGACTATATCAATTCTCTATTTCGCATCGTTGCCTGCCTTTATCTTGAATACACGTTATTCAAGACCGCAAGCACGGTCACTGCCGTGTCATTTATTGCCACGTTTATGTATCCTAGACAAAACTACGACATAGCCTCCATTGTTCCAAAGACGCTGCAGTAATATATATATTACTTTAACACGCAGTACAATACAACTTTATTGTCGTGTATAAATTGTCGCAAATGGTAAACCATATTCGTGTTTGTTTTTGCTCGACAATCGTAACTAAGTACGCTCGCGTTTAAGTGTTTATTACATGTTAGTATTTAAAGCTGTTTCGGTGAAGTGCAGTTGAATTTTTGTTCGGAGATTTCGATATACCTACACTTCTTGAAAAACTGTTAATTTTGCGCTTCATAAATTTCGTTTTATGAGTAATCAATGTAAGGGAGCAAAAAACTCCTAAGATGTTCCTTAATTTTATTGTTCTAAGAACAAGATTTTTCTTTTATTTAAGACATTCTCCTTTTTTGTTCCTATTATTTTAATATAGAATAAGCTAAGTATTTTGACAAATAAATACGGACAATTTTCCTCAGCGTCGCTATAGATATTTCTGTTTCAATTTACCACAAGTATCTTTTCGAACGTGCGACAGCGATGCGACGAAATATGGCGGGAAAATATAAATTAAGGTTACAAACGACCACACTAGTCATCTAATGGTCAATGATGTCGTCATCCATATTCCTCTATAGACTTCTGTCACCACTTACGACGTACGACTTATGCACTTACAGTGCAGTAGGTACTATTATTGTCACTATGTAATTTGTTATGAAAATGTTGCCACAACACTATATTATTATCGTTTCACTGTCGCAAGTATAACAGAGCCTATGAGTTATGAAAATATTTATAAAATATGAGAGAGACATCTTGACGGATGCTGATATAATGTGACAACAACAACTCGGGGTAAAACTATACCTTGTTTTAAAGAATATGACTTTAACCTTTGTGTTTTTGTATACGCACCAAAAAGAAATATTAAATCCAAATTCTACTGAACTTTATATTTTACATTTTCTTAGTAAGCTTAACACAAACCGAAATTGATTTGCATAATTACCGTCTACCGAAAATCTCACTAATTCCAATATAAATACGGTTTCCAATCCACTTTCTTTAATTAAAGTCACAATCGATGTTAACACTGACAGCTAAAGTGATCAAAACAGGAAATCCAAAACAATTTCATTCGAGTTCTTCAATTTTATTAAGTCCCAGAAAAGTCGCCACGACCTACTGGGATCAAGTAATTTCCTGAAGGGGCTAAACGGGCTTCGGGCTGAGGGGAGACGGGGGACGGTTGAAAAACGAGAATTACACCAATCGCTAATTGCTGCAATCAGTTTAATGTAGTCGACAAGACCAAATTGAATGGGATCCGACCGATGCCCGCCTTGCAAACAAACGTTTACGTGGTTTTTAATCAACTAAAAGTAACGTTTTCACATAATCATCCTATGCTTTGTTACTGAATTTTGTTTACTTAATGTGCCACCTTCTGAAGCAATCACTTGGAGTGAAAATGGAATATTCAAATACAAAATGTTACTTCAATTTTACTTAAGTAAAATAATAATTGTTTTCGTACAAAAAACTTCCATATTTTTTTTATTTAGTCTCTTTTAACTGAAACTGTTTGCTCTCTACAGAAAAATATTTCACGTACCCTAATAAGGTCCTCTCACATAGTCAACTTAAATTGCTCTATTCCTGTTAATTATAATACTGGTCAACTATGACTTTATGGCCATATCAAGCAATTTACGGTTACGACAATAATAATATGTATGTGTGTGTGTTTCGACAAGAATATCGAGCCATGGGAGCAACTCCACGCAACAAATTACTCCAGATCGATCAATTCGTGTTGCGCAGCGATTATTGCTCTCGTGTAGGCACACCATTACAAATTACTATTATAATTCAGTAGGTGTACCTAACTACTGTAACAATTTAATTATTCACGGCAGAGAACATACAAGTATTATTATTATTAATAGTCTCCCAAACATTTATTTCAAGACTCAAATCTCCCAACGGTCCCCATTACCATTATTCTGCATGTTTTATTTGTTTCGGGGTAGAGTTAGACCCCAGTCGTAGTTTTTTGTCAATAGCCAGTTTGGCAGGTTACAAATTTACTAGTCCTCCTATTTCACTTTGTCGAAACTGCGTCTGGAATTTATGTTTGGAGTACTGTGCGGTGTTTGTAAATCAATCGGTTCAGATTTTCTTACTCCGTTACTTCGAACACTGCGTTTGATAGCCTTCACGAAGAATAAAGCTAGTACAATCGTTATTCGTTCTCAGTTACGTTCTGTTATTTCATAAATTTCGACTTAGGGTCTTATTTTTGTTTCAGAAACAGATCATCATATTTTTATTAATAACAGTACTATGATGTAGGTAACGATGTTTCGCAGTGAAGATATCGTGGTATAGTTACTTATACATATCATTTTAGACGTCAGCATACGAACATCGTTTCAGGATATAATATCGGAAATAACACGTATCATTTTGAAGAACTCGTAAGAAAATGTCATGGAATATCACAAGTATCCGAATTCAGGCGAATTTTTGCTAAAAATATTGAAGTCATACCAACATAATATATTATTGTGTAGTTATTCATGATATTTCTTAGTGTTTATGCGTACTAACAAAATAAGAAAGGCTGTGGTGTTGTTGCATTTGTTATGTATTTTAGAAATATTAATAATTCGAGGAGACAGTAAGAAAACCAGTTTGTTCTAATACCAGCCTACATTTTTCATGGATCGAGTAAATGTCAATCGTGAATAGGAAGCTCTAGTGCTTTACGTGATCTTCAAAACAAAGCTGCGTTCGTGATTTTTTTGTGCCTCTCGACTGTGTCGATCTTTTATTTCACTTGAAATGTAAATGGAAAAACAGCCTACCCATATTGCAAAGTAGTTGCTATACCGGCATTAAAAAGCTCCTGCGTTCGATTCCCAGCGTAACATAACTAATTGCAATATGAGTTTAAATTACTGTTCTCGATCGGGATGTGTGTGTTTTTAGCTTTGTATTTTGCCCGTGATACGATAAAGAATCTGTATGGGATTGTAAGTAGCGTTATTTATAAATTTAAACTTAGATTGCTTTAAAAAAATATAAGAACCCTATTAGCCCTATAATGCTATTTGTGGCTAGAGGCCGCTAGCTTGAATTCCGGCGGTGCAGATATTTATGTAACAGTTTTTTTTCTTGGGCCATGGGTCTTCGTGATATTATTTTAGTTGGGTTGTCCATGCTTACTGCGAAATCCTAAAGAATAGTGTGTGTACATAAACGTTTGTTATTGTACACGAGCAACATTGCCTGCTACAGTATATTTAGAGTATACCTGTCGGAAAATATCATTTATTACCAATTGTAAGTGACGGCTGAACCATTTTCTTTATTTAGGTTGTATTAAATAAAATGGAGTCTGGAACCAACAGCGACATTTACCCTACCTTCTTTTAGTCCACGGCCCCGCACGCAACGCCGGTGCCCACTATTTATATCACTTTATGTGTCAGCAAGGTGCGATTCACTAGAATTTACACCTACCCTTTCAAACGATTTAATTCCCCGCCACGCGTGTGTCTATAAATACGCTATACTACACGTATTGTGTTCCGAACAAAACATTTTTAACGTATTCAACAAATAATAAAGTGTAATCATATTATCTATTTCTAATTTTCTTTATGATTTCATCGTCTTTTACAGTATTCCAAAATTAATAATGCGCATGCAGATTTTCGTTAATTGTCGTATTACCGGAAACACTCGAATCGTT
>DWKA01001479.1:0-12330 GCA_018249155.1 Panoquina ocola ocola | reverse complement strand
GCTTTGTATTTCTTAGTCTGCTTATGTGATTCGTCCGGAGTAGATGCGATTTCTGTGCTCCTCTGTGTATTGACAACCCGACTTGGCTTTCTTTTTGGACTGATTTTCATCCGACTCTGTGACCGTAGCTGGAAACTGGACTTTGATTTTTGCTTGCGATTGGAATCAAGATGAGTACATACACTATCGAAGAATATGCCGATATTTTGATGTGTTACGGGTTTTGTCAAGGCGTATGTAAGGCGAAGGGATCCCACGACATCAACAAATATTGTTGCCCGAGAACTTGGTCTGCCTCAACATGAACAACTTGTTCTCACATGAAGAGTCTGGTGTACAGTGAGCCGAACCCGATTCCATCTGTTGATATTTTACGACAAAAAATTATCGATGCAGCCAATGAGATGAGGAACCACTCAACAACTGGGGTAGTCAAGAGTGGTCTGCGGAAAAGGTTGCGGATATGTGTTTGCAATAGAGGATGACACATTGAGCACGAGCTGTAAAGTTTTTAAGAAAAATAAATTATGACATAATTTATTCTGATATTTTATTTTATCCATACCGTCCCATGTTTATCTCTTATTTCTTGGAATCTGTGAGGGTAACCTGAGCTTATTATACCTTTTTACGTAGCTAAGAACATGCACATGTTTTTAAAAACATCTGCAGACACATTGTCATAGAGTTTTTTTTAAATATCTTTGTTTTAAACAAGATGACTTAATTAATTTTATTTTTTTGTTTTAATTTTAAAAGCCATTTCTTTGAATTGTTTGGAGCGACATGGTTTTTTGTTGATGAAAATGATTGTTTAACTCAACCTTTACACAAAAACTATAAAAAACACGGACCAAATACGTAAAATAGAAAATTAAACGCTAAATTCAAAGACAAAGTGGTGTTTTCTAAAAAAAAAGTAAAATTGCAATAACTCCTCAACGGTTAACTTTTGGACATGGTATTATAAGACCAAATCTGTTTGTTTTGACCCCTGCTACACGCTCTTAACAGGAATAGGTCGACTTAACCTGTAACCCTGTATATTTAAGTTGAAGTTGATGTATGTGAGTTTTTGCGTTTAGCTCTATACAATTATTTATTTAAATAAGTAGTTTAATGCAAATGGGTTCCATATAAACTTATCGCTTAGAGATTTTATCAACTTTTGTATGCAGGAACTGTGTTCAAAATATTAGCGAAATGTTTATCTACGAATCTAAGAACAAAATTACGAATATTTACTAGAAACTTTGAACATGTCAAAATTGCTTAGTCATAATGATGCTAGGTAGATGGTAGTGGCGCCAGTAACTTTTTGTGGTGATTTTTTATTACAATTTTTTATACTTTCATCCAGTGTTAAACAATAGAGCAGTTCATACAAATCTTCGGAAGCCAAACATGTTGTTCGTTGATATCAGAAACTTGTCCTGATTTGTCATCATAATCTTGAAGCAGGTGTCTCCCAAGGAAATGATTCCTAACCACTGAAATTTCACGAGATTTCCCTTACGACTCGCAAATCAGCACACTCGCCTTAGTACCCATAAAACACCAATAAAGCAATCGAAAACTGGTTTCGGTTCGAGTTTGGCTCCGAGTGTACAAGGCCTGAACAAGACTCGTTCAGACAGTGAATTAAACAGGTCATACTACTTAAATGCATACGCTACTTACAATAATTTCAAAGTTAGATAAAACTTACATGAGTCTGTCTGCAGTCTGTAATTGTATTTTATTCCGAATAGTGTAAATGTCACTTTTAGCACGTAAACATTCCGAATGATTTAATTACACATCATTCTGGATAGTTCCATTCACCAAGAATCATATCAATAAGATACCGGATGGCTCATAAGCCCGTGATCCCTGTTCTGATTGACCTGGGCGTATCAGACTACCTTCGTCCCGAAGTAAGAGTCCAAAGTCATGAACCTGTTTACGCTCTGACTTAGACACAGCCTTAGCTCAACCTTTCTGTATAACTAGGATTTAGTAATTGACTACCAACCTAACAAAACCAGGAGTCAAACCTACTAGGTTCAAAATGATCAGTCAGCGACGCATCGAAGCGGAGCGCTTACGCAAACCGCGGAACGATAATCGCTATCGACTGGATATCGATACCGATGCTCGAGGTGCCCCAGTTCCGCCGACACAGATCCCACCGATACTGTAACCATGTCAAATGCTATCGATAAATTTAACGGCGTCCAGTTGATACACTCCGATACGTCCGATACGTGTGATATACTCGATCGATTCACAAACGTAACTTGGAATTACAGATTGGAATTAGACACAAATGGTGACCCTGCTTGCAAGAGAGATCAGGTTCGATTCCCAGCCGAGCAGATTTTTTGTGACAGATAAATGTTAAGCTGTTTTTTCACCAGACACAACAAGTACAGGTTTCTACAAGGTAGTTCAGCTACGTGTGTCAAATACAGCAACTGCGGTTGAATTTTCAATTGTCTTTTATCTCTATTTAATAATACGGCTTCGTCTAATAATTGTAGCTAGAGACCTTAGAGGTATAGTTATGTGGAATCCTCAAGCGAGTCATGCTAGCCGACTATCTGACCTTAGCCATAGTGCGTGTGAAATTGCTCGGAACTGAGGAGCGAAGATATTCTGATGCCGTCACCGGCCGACAATAAAATCCGACTGAGAATGGTAACAATTCACTTCCGCCGGCACCCGCGCCCACCGGGCCTTAATGATACCACTGACCCCACGAATAACCAGGTGGGCCATTGTCTCAAACCTTGCATGATAAAACCAGATTCAGAGATTGCGGAATTGGAATCATTTTAAAAACTCGTCTTATTCAGACGTTTGAAGGACGTTACGTTATAAAAATAAGATTTTGATTATAGAACAACTACCTAATGTGTTTTTTTTTACCTTTTTTCCTGTCCTCAAATTAACATAACAATTAGTGGTATAAATAAATTTCATATTTATTTTTATTCTAATAATTCACGTTTACCTGCGTCAGCAACACCAAAACCTATCTACAAAACCTTACAAAACACATTAGAAGAAAAGCTAATTTTCTTTATGAAATCGAACCATACATTCAGTAAAATATAAACAACTATGTGTGATAATTTGAATGTTCATAGAAGCAGAACATGAGGCACTATGTTAGTTGTAAACCACCCATATGATTGTACTAATTATTGCAAATATGGCAACACACGTTTTATGATTATGAACCAGTGCTATGTACTTGAGGTAAAATTACGATACTGTCAAATGAAAACCTAACATATGCATTTTTTTAGATTTCAACATAGGTACCTAATATCTTTTTCAATTCTTCTTGCATACAAGAAGTTGCTTCCAAATATCACAGCATATTTTGTAGCATATTCCATGGCACGAAAAACCCTTATTTACCAGGATAGAGCAGCAATCAAAACTATAAATAACCGGCAACACGAGCGGCCCGCAGCCGACCCGAAACGCACCGCAACAATCATCTATAATTTGGAGCAATAACTTGTATCAATAATATAACAAATTGCTCTTACCTGCCCTAAGACGCCATCCGCCATTATACGTTCTGTTAATAACATTTTGATGTCCTCGATGGACCATTATGTTAGGTTTTCTTTATTATCTAATGGTTTTGGAAATTTTCGTCGTTAGTAACTGGTAGACGATTGTTGCCCTTTTTTGTTTGAGACGTTTAAATAAATTTTAAAAATATATGTTATAATAATTATGTATGATTAACCCTGTTTGTAAAACAGTGTAAGAGAAAAAAAAATTAGGCAGCAATTGTGTGCTCAATAATGAACTCAAACGCATACATTATACGCCATAGAATTACTATTTAATCGTCCATATTCGCATAATGGTAATCTACACACGAGTCAATACATCAAGGTACCGATGATGGCGATGATCTCATGTGACTCCGATACATTCGCAAAACGACCCATAGACGGGACGATAGCAGACGCCGTAAACATCTCCATTGCCGCAATAAACAACGAGCTACGCCCGTATTAATTTGACGATAACTTTATAACTCGGCCGGAGGAAGAATCAGGAAAGCGGCCCACGGGCCTGCCACACCCCGCCCGTCGCAACTTGGCGGCTTAATACGTATTAAACTTAATGCCTCCTCCCCACCCAATGGGAGGTTAAAGATAAAACTTAGTTGATGGTTCACCTGATTCCTTGAACGTGGTATTTTTTACATTCTAGCCGTGTTCGTGGAACTCGTTTTTTGTAACGCGGATCACAATACGCCGTCCAATAAAACTCGAGCCTCGAAACTCGAGGAGATAAAAGACGCGTTGTTTATCATTTTCGTCTTCCAGCTCCGTGTTAATTTCCGAATGCTCGAGTTTAATGGAGGAATTCTTTTGTAGATGGCTCAGTATTAAAATTTTGCATTAAACTGTTCCACTGGTGGGGCCGGTGATTTTCGCCCGGAGACGAGCAATATTGTCGAAGCAATTTTCAACATAAACACGGTGAGCGAACGATCGTAGCGGTGCCTGCGGCAGAAATTCTTTACAATGTACAATATTAGTTTTCGTGTACAAAAAGTGGGGAAGGAAGAGTTGGCGGACTAGTTGGCAAGCACCTGGCGCTGCGGGCTCTTGGCAGCGCCAGGGCGACCACTGCCAACGTGTTAGACCAGTCCGCCGGTGATTTGGCAACCTTACGTATTTCGACACCTTACTACTAAGGATTTATGTTGTTAACTTTGGCAGGCTGCTGGGAGGTGGAGCTCCTAATGCTATTGACGTCAGAGCCGCAGTTATGATACCTCTTTTTGATTCTGACGAAATTCAAAATTAGGCTAATGGTCATCTGACCCAAAACTGTACCGTGATTGATGAAAGAAATTGTTGCGTTGCGGTACGTGACGCAGGGAGATGGACAAAAAGTTTCTTTGTGTTCTGATTTATTATGCACTGATCCGTTCTTTTTATTGATTACTATTCTCTATTATTACTCGGAACTCATATCGTCAATCTAACTAACAACGACGTTACTATTTAACGTCCCGAATTAAACAATAATGTTGGCTCCAACTCAGAATACGTTTCTAAATTCATTACCATTAAAACTGGAGCCGTTTCAACGTGAATTCGTGACTTATTTCCATCAATTTTCCAAACACTGTTAAATTTAGCAATTCCAGCGATGTGTTCGCGTGCGGAATTGTCGAATTGACGTTTTTTGTTGTGCGGCCACATCGTCGCATCGATAATAAACTCCGATTCGACACTAATTAACTCGTAAGAAGATAATCGTGTAAAAAACTCTCGCGTGTCATTAGACCCCGGCGTGGTTGGACCACCCGTCCAAATGTGGACCCAAGGAGTGCAGCGCACGGTTCAGTTTCGATTGCGATGACTTTACGGTTTTACCCCCTCGGAGAGAAAGCAGTCTGGTTTTTTGAAAGGGTTTTTTTGTCGGTACCTGCGGTGCGGGCCGCACAAAAACTGTTGGTGGAGACGACCGTGCACGTGTAGGGTAGCGGCGCGGCGTGCACTGCCTCTTGCTGCGTGCCGACATTCTGCCAATTTGTAAAGTAATCTTAAGACCTGCACACACTGTCAGTTGTAAGAATTATCTCTATCGTCTTATTTTACTAATATCGCATCGTCGTTATCATGGTAGCAAAGTATTTTGCGTACTTTACTTATAGCATAATATTTCGTATCTACTAATATTATAAATATGTCAGTGTGCCTGCTTGTTCATCCTATTGTTCGATCTCACAAGGTCACGAAATTGTGCTGCAATTTGAAGCAATGTTATTTGAATGGAATTTGCTTTTGACATGACACTTTTATAGAGTAAAAATGTCTAAAGCAGTATGATTCGTGGCCCCGATAGTTGAATTCATGCGGTGCTTAATGCTTTGAGTTCGATTAATTGACTTTTCACATCCTACACTTTAGATTATCCGTAGAAAAGTCAACCATCCTAGCAACATAATACAGACGATCTATCTTAATCCTGAAAAACACTGTACTTACCGTAATATTATTATCTTCTGGAAATCTTTAGTGATTGCATACAGTAATTAAAAAATATAAGACATATACAGGGACTATAAGTTAAGCCACCTTATCTGGTACCACGATATCGACCCGAACTGTCGAAAACCCGAAGAAAATAATAATATGAAAGTTAATGTAATGTAAGACAGGTTAGATACAGGACCTACTGTCAAAGGCACTGAATACTTATTCGTATCCTCGTGTCCGGGTGGTGAAGAAAAACTAGTTATACGACCGACAACAATAGTTTGTACCCGTCACGTAGTTGAGCCACACAAGAATGTCGACCCTAACGCAAGTATGTAGGGTATACAATTGTTTGCACGCGATACACGTCCAAACATGGACCGTAGCCACAGACTAATGCTTTTAAAGGTTTTGTTTAAAGACTGTCCTTTGTTTTTCGACTTAAGGTTTTGGAAGGCCTGTTGTCTGTCTGTGTGCAGTACAACGGTATTATGCGTTGTTTTTGTTGTTTGCAAATCATTGAACTTTATTTTTACTGGCGTTTACAATGTTAGTTTGCTAAGCAAGCGTGTGATAGTACGTTCATTCGTATGCTTGTTCGTTTGCTCACACACTGACACATGCACAGATACACACACACATACGCACACGCACAACAACACTACAGTAATATACATTATACTTTAGTACACAGAAAATCAGATACATATTTATAACACGACATGGAGACAGGGCTGTCTCGTAGAATTTGTATAAGTAGAATAAATTAAAAATTCCATAGCAATTAATATCGTCAGTATTTTCTGTGTGCAATACCCTAAGTACTTACACAGCTCCTTGCACATTGGCGCCCCAATTTCAACGAACGCTCGTCGAAAGCTTAACTAAAAACATGCCAGTGTGCCCGAACATATGCTTCGATCGCAGTCAATAATTTAACCTATTTTCTAATACATATAAAACTAGACGCACAAAACCTAACCCTCGTCCTGCAATAATAAGGTTCATATTCGTGATACCTGACTGTGAAACATCCTCGGTGGAGAACTAATCCGTTTTAATCCAACATCGAGAGTGCCCTAAGGACTTTGATTACATTTTGTTTAACTCTGTTAGTACAGTGTAGATAGATAGATATGTATAAGGATAGGACGAAGATAATTCAAATAAGATATTCCGCCTACAACTAGTGACGGTAGTAAATATAATATTGTAGTAAACACGGGTGACAATTTAGTAGTTTGTATACAATACATGCTATTACGAACTGATTTGACGATATTGGAAAGATATTTTGCCTTATTTCTGTTCATTTGTGACATTTTTTATTCGGATGATGCAGAGGATTACAGTATATGAATGGTCAAATTTCATTATTACTCTGCACCAATGTCATTGCTATAAATTTTCTGAGCGTGAACTTAGCGAAAAAGTAGTCAAAGAAAAAAGTACTCCCTGGATACTTAATACACTGGAATTTCTTAAATTACTTGATAAGATTAATCAGGTAATACGTGAATACGCTAACGCCATAAAAGTAACAGCCTGTTTTATGATGGGTGGTTCGAAGTCAAGCGAAGAGCAAAATAATAGGTAATATAATAATATTAAGGACTTCGCCTTGCACCAGTTCTAGTGATGTACCCTGACTACGATAAATCAATAAATAGTTTCAATTTAACATCTGAGGTAACTTAGTATTAGTGAAACTATTCATAGGTCCGAGTCACCTCAAACCATTCGAGGCGGCCCCCTATTTGGGTGTTCAGGAGAGTCATCGCGATGCTATCGGCCCGTGGCTGACTCGTTGATAGATCGCCTGTTTGTTTTCGAGCAAAAAGCAAATAGAAAACTGTGGGCGGTTGTTTGTGGGACGGACGCAGTGTTTGTTAATGCGATGATAAACAGCCTATGTAAATTTTATTGAGATTAAACAAATGACTCGTGTATATAAACTGCTAAATACCGTGTACGTAGCGAACAGAAATGTGTATTGTGTCGTCACAGTACAAACAGATGAGTAGGCTAGCTTGATAAAGACACTCGTAGATTATGATAGCGTAGGGTTGTCACACATAGATTATTCAATCGTCAAAAATGCATCAAGGTAAGGACTCGTATTAACGTGTCTCCTGATCGAAATTTAGATATTTGATGTGCACAAAAAATTCGTTCGAGATTCCTTGTAGTATAGGTCTGACAAAGAAAAGACCATTATGAACTCGTTCACCCTTTCTTAGTGTATGACGTCGTCATACTCCATGGCATGCAATACCGGACGTGAACCTGGGACTTTGGAATGGGGACAGCAGAGAACTGTCATAAACTGAGCTTCATCTATGATTCAGATAGACACGTCTGTGACATTATGGCAGGAAATACTGTTGCGCCTTCTATTATTTTTTTCTGCACTTTAATATGTTATAGATTTATATTTATAAGTATACTATTAATACTGAGAGATCTAGAATTGTTTCAAAAAATCTAAGTGAACGAATAAAGTAACTTCAAGTAGCAACATCATCAACTATAGAAAAAAGTATAAGAAGCCCTTCTACAACTGTAACTAGTCTCCTATCAGCTTAATTTAATTCTCACGCACAGAAATACGTACCGCCAGAAATATATGCACTTGAAAGACAGCACTCAGAGTGACAGAGAGGTTCGATAAGAACATCCGCCGCACGCTTCCCACACTTGTCGACTTCAAAGCAACTCTCGAACGTCCTGATAACTGGAGGAAGCAGGCCACTTGACACCGGATTTTATTTAACTTCATTCTCATTTCAAGACTTAGAATCCTCAAGAGGTCGATGGATGGATAGATAGACAGATGGACAAAGTCCTCAAGAGGCCGGTAGATCGACTAGTTCGGTAGATAGACACAGATGGACAGAGTTTTTAAAAGGTCGATAGATAGATAAGACTGACCAGTTGCTCAATTCCTGATTCACTGCAGAAATGGATCACCCAAAGGTGTGGGAGAAACTGTCCACCAAAAAAGATTTCTTCATTTTTCTAAGACTCTCCCTCACTCCGATTTGGTGGAATCTCAGTCTTAAGATGAGAAGGAAGTTGAATAAACTTCCAGATTTGGTGTCTCAGATGTCACTGAATTCTACAATTTTACAATAACACAAAAAAACCCATACCTATTCATAATGTATGAGGTGTCCTATTTTGTATAATAAAGATAAAGAAGAGAAGTAAAATAAAATCGTTAAAAAATAATCTACCCTCGCACTGGAATTCCCTATATCGCGGATGGCATGTACAACACAACCAAACAATTATTGATTTAATAATTCAATTTTCATCGCTACGTTACTATTATTGTGCCTCAATATAAACACATTGTGTATGGTAGATCCCGGATACAAGTTTGATTTTCATTCGGCTTATGTTTTTTTTTAATTATAAATATGAACTCCCCCTGAACTCTGCCTCTGACAGACATAAACAGGATGTTCCATATAAAGTTCGTGACGAACAAAGAATGGGAATACCATCACTCACTCACTCGCGAAGCCTGATTTTAAAATTGTGAGACCTTTTCCTTTTTATTTCGCTTCGAAATGACAACTTGAAAATTGCGAAAAAAAAAACTAAATTATGCAGCCATTGTTTTTCCATAATTTAGTTTTAACGTTAAAATTAAATTTAAAACATTTTTTGTAGCTTATGTTATGTTATTACTGGCAACACAGTTTTTCTTTTATTATAATGTTTGAACTGTTAAAATAAACAAAAAGTGTGTCTGTACACGCCAGGCACCCAGGCACTCCTTGCGAACGCATCGGATTGAACAGATGCGTCACGAACGCCATTAATGAGCGCCAGTATAACCGGAGCCCCCTACTTCTTTTACAGCCTCTTAATGGCCACTAGGGGACGGTATGAAATACGAGAGGTCCACGTTGATTGGGAGGGGTATTTGGCGCCAAGTTTTGATATCGATCTTTGGCAATCCCTCGACGAGTCCTTTGCCTCTGAATTAGAGACCGAATTTATGTTGGGCTCTGCTGGCACGGCTACGGCTAATGCATGGTGGTGTTTCGTTAATCGTTATCTAGATATTGCGAAGATATACTGTGGCTTTAATGGCGCAAAGCATTTTTAAATGGTATTTTGGAGCTTACATTATTTAAATCTCTCTTCTTCTTTACGTCGTCTATGAAATAAACTTTGAATAGGACGCCTTTGTAAGTTTGTATCTATGAAGGAAACGATGTTTAATTTTCATAATTAGAACGAAATTACAAAAAAAAAATCAAACAGTATTTTCCAAATTTAAAATGTCAAATATTTCAAACTTGGAACTAATTCCATTTCCCCGATCGTATACGAGAGGTTTTTGCGTTTCAAACAATACCAAGTTATCGGCACGAACAAGTTTCGAGGGATGCCATCGCTTATCTGTGAGCACATGTGAGCATGCCTCGGGGCCTTTAAACCTCGCCATCGTAAACTGAGCCCGCCGCCCCCCTCGCGTAACCATAAAACGGGCCATTGAAGGAAATGGACATATAAAGTGAGAGGTCGCGTTATTCTGGTCGCATTTAAAAGCTTTGCCCGATTACTCGCTCGCCTGCGTCGCGTGCGTTCTATTTTCAAACGTGATAATGATAACCGGATACCTAGCGCCCCTAGCGGTGGAACGCACCGCGCCTGCATCGATGAATACGTGTTTACGTGTACTTACATTATTTTTTATTGAACTATGCGACAAGATTAAGCAATTATATATTTGCATTTGCACGTGTTCAGATTTAAATCTGAGTAGGTACTGGGTTTTAATAATAAACTTGCGCTTCTAGTTTGCTTGACTTTTAATTTTATTTAACCTTTATTCCAACATTGTTGCCTATAATTAAACGCTCATACACACGCTTGCTTGTCACCGCAGAAGGAATTTTTATTTTAGTTATACGTGCACGAGAAATGTGACATCGAAATGACTAACATGTCGTTTAGAAACAATAGTTTTTGAATCATAATAACATAACCAACGTTACGGTACTAAGTTACTCACCTCCATTCTCCAAGCTTTAATCGTAACATCCTCAGTATCACACTAAGCCAGAAATTAGCCTTAATTTTTATTTAAATAAAGTCCTATACGTAATTAAATTCAAAGTGTAGCAAGTAAAGCAACTACAAATTCGGAATGAAGCTACAAAAGACTCCAAACAATTTATTTGGTACAAACTTTACTAGAACCACAAACCACAAGCACTGGCAGCTTACGAGTCGGCCGCAGGAGGAAAAAACGCCGTTCCAAATTCAAATGCGACCGCGTCGCTGTGAGCGGACTTTGTAGATCAGTTACACTTGGAACTTTTTTTATTGTAGAACTGTGGTCTCGAACCTACCGATTTTTCGGTATTTCTACCGGTATTATAAAATATTGTCTGTTCTATTGGTAGAAATATCGGAAAATCGGTAGATTTTAGACTACTTGGAAATTTTATTTCTTAATCGTTTTACATCGATAAATTATGATATTTTTGAATATTCTATTGTTTTTGGAACATTTTATTATTAGATATATTATTTTGATACACTTTTGAACACAATGAATAAACTACAATCATGCAAAAAAATATTTAAATATCTATCAGCTAAGCGTATATGGCGTGTAAACTTTTAAATTACGAAATATAAGCCTGAAATTATAAACTCGGATGCACAGTATCGCAGTATCGTAAGAATCATCCGCCCCCCTGTTTGCCGTGCAGATTAGAATTAATTATAATGGCCGCCAAGAATTAGGCGCGGAACTACGGTAGTGCCAACGGAATAAGAGAAATATATAAAACTAGCTTCCGCCCGCGGCTTCGCCCGCGTGAAATTTATGATATATACATACTAGCTGCCCGCCCTCGCTTCGCTTCGGGAAAAATTTAGAATGTACATACCTAAATACATACTTACTCGTATAAAGTTTAGGTATTTTCGTTCTAAGTCCCCCCTCCCGTTCCCTGTTTTATACATTTTTTAGAATGAAATTTAAAAACCTGTGAATTTACTTTGTAAAAGGTATGTTGAGGAAGTTATATTCTCAAATCCACATTAATATCAATCACGGATAGCCCGTGACGGCGTTTAAAAAACTAAAATTTTGTACATTGTTTTGACTTTTTTTCTTTTCTTTATGAAATATCGAAAAAACTGAGAGGCACGTATTCAATTAATTCAAGCAAGGAATATTTGTTGTAAATTTGAATCCAATCGGTTGATATTTAAAAAAAAATACATTCGAACTGTCGTTGCATTTCACAGGGAACCCATAATATTTTCCGGGATTAAATATAGCCTAGTT
>DWKA01001478.1:0-12335 GCA_018249155.1 Panoquina ocola ocola | reverse complement strand
TGTTTGTAACGTATGTTTAAAAGACGTGCTGAGGAGTTTCTTTCGCCATTTCTTCTTCTCTGTGACAAAGCACCTTTCCAAAATGGTGGTATAATCAAAAAATTACCTTCATAAGAATACTATCGGTACCAACATGTACCTATTTCGAATTTGAATTTCTGACACTGATTGGCTACTAATTCCTCCACCAATTCGCACTGGAGCATCGTGGTGGAGTATGCTCTATGTCTCAGTTATTGGGAGAGAAGAGAACCATGCCCCACAGTGAGCTGTTAATGGGTTGAAGCCATTATGACGTTTTATGGTGGAATATTTGCGGATTTCGCGTAGTTAATTTTATCGATTTAATTAAGTAAAGTACAATGTAGGTACATTACGGGGTAACAAACAATACCTTCGCAAGCTTCTGTGGATAACAGTATCTTATTGGGATACCTCTCCTGTATAGCGCTCAGTATCTGCGCTGGTATGAAGTTGCCGTAGTAGTGCACCGCTATACCGTCTATGTAGTCCATGGATTTAGGATCTCCCTGTTCCATCTGACAAAAAGAATAAATTATTTTTATTGATTTTGATATCATATTGTTCATATTAGATAGTCCTATTTTACCCATAGCGATTCGATGTAAGTGTATTTATAATACTTAATTATAATAAAATAAAAGAAATAAAATAATAGGTAAGCTAAGTTGATATCTTGGTGAGTAATAAAGTTTTACTTTTACCTGCCAATAATTCACAGGCATGTTTCTAAAACTAGATATTGGTCACACTTATGATATTATAGAATAGAATAAGAATAGAATAGTGTATTTAGACAACAACTTAATCGACCGAGTCAATAATACTAAATAGTTTTGTTGAGTATGAATTTTCTTATATACATTATACATATATAAAAATGGATGTTTGTCTGTATGTCATTTATAGAATCGTAATCTATGCATTTGATCATGCGATGATGTTTAGCAAAGTTGTAGTGCATGAGCCCGCGAAGGTTTCTGAGTTAGTACCTACAACCAACTTTCAACAGATGGCGCCACTGTCATTTTATGTAGCAGAACAACGTCTGCGGGGTTAGCTAGTGGACTAAACACTTACCCCTCGTAAATAAAATGGCAGCAGATATCTCTGGTCGTCAACGGCGAGGATAAGCGTTTCGTTGAAGCGAGAGTTCTTTATAGTCGGGCCCAAGTTGTTGGCGACCCATCTACCCTGGAAAAACATAGTGCGTTGAGTTTGATTTATTTTATGTATGTTGACAAGAAAGGGGGACAATTGCATAGTATGTTATAACTTTATGGACAAAAGTCATACACAAATCTGGAATCTCCCTGGATACGTCAATGGTGACGTAGATAACAGTCTTATATGTTCTAGTTTTAGGGGTAGGGGGTTAAAAAAATAAAATGATATCACAGGCAAATGTGAATGAGTTGCATATACACTGACATGGAACTTGGCAACAGTCTGAAAGAGACATTAGATATGCAGAAGTCATTTTGCTCAGCTTTTTGTTCTGCTCATCTAACTGCCACGTTCCGTGTCGATGACTATAGCCTTGTAGTATGTTTAATGTAAAAATAATGCAAATGTATTACCATATCGGTCGGGAACCAGCCGAGGGAGTTGAACCTCACGAAGGGAACGATTCCGTTGATCGGTTCGTTAGTGGTCGTGATAGCCCAGATGTCTACCTCAGCTCGCTTGTATTCTTCAATGAATCTGTAATTTAAAGTACTTTAATTAACTCATGATCATAATTTTACTTACACGTCAGATAAATATCTTCCCCGGCCGTATATCGTACACGAATCCCCACAATTGGAGACAGGGTATGTCTATCAGCTGTGTGTCGGCCAATCAGAGCGCAGCGACGGCGGCACCTTTTGGCGTCATTTATTTTTGAACAAAACCTATAAAATTAGCGCTCTATTGGTTATATGCTCGATGGTTGAAACGGACGTGTTATCCTTTCCATTCATGTGTGATTCGGACGAATGTGTATGTGTGAATGTGTATACCTACGTACGTATTCAACAGTTCAGTCGCTAATAAACCTCGGTGCAGTAAACACGCGTTGTGATTCCAACCGTTGTGATGCCTCCTTACCTAAAACTGAACCTTAACAGTACAGGACTCTATTATCTTTTAACAAGAGCAATACAAACCGCAGATGATAGTCCGCGTACGACTGGTAGAACTCGCGCTTGAGCTGGCCGAAGCCGGTGATCCGCTCGTTGGTCTTCATCCACACGGGCGGCGACCAAGTACTAGCCGTCACCTTGATCTTACTCGTTGACGCTTCCTGCGCTTGCTTGATCATGGGTAGCTATAGATAAAGAAAATACGTAGTTAATATTCAATTTTGGTAATAGGTAGTAGAAAATACTTACTCAATTTTGTAGCGGAACTTCGCGCGCTATTTTGCACACAATCACTAAACTTCACGTATTCGCCACACAAATATTACAACCTTGTTATTGGTTAAAAACGATTACAAGTGACGTTCATATTCACAAGTGCTATTCATACCAAGTGAAATTAATATGTCCGGAGCACTCTTGTTGGTCACATTATCATTTTATACTTTCTCTGATTTCTATGATCACAACCCACTGCTGGGCTCGAGTCTCCTCTCACAATGTGAGGTGTACAGGCCATAGTCCACCACTTTGGCCAAGTGCGGGCGAACTTCACACACCTTTAAAAACATTTGGAGAACTCTAAGGTGCAGTTTTCCTCACGATGTAAGTGATAAATAATTAACTTATAATACGCACATACCTAACTTTAGAAAATTAGAGGTGCGTGCAAGATTTGAAGTCAGGACCTCGCCTTAAAGGGACTCGATCAAACCACTTGACTATCACTGTTTGGTATAGTGCCATTAAACCCCAAACAGTGTACTTAGTACGATCAGCGTAAACGAAAAAATTGTACGGGATCGGAGCAATGCCATTTTTTCGGTAGTAAAGGGAAACTATTTTTTGCACATTCACCACTTTACCATCATCATCCTTCTCACTCTCAACGCATAAAACAGCTGTTCTCATAATGATGTTCAAAATTAAACACCACCGAAGGAGTAACGTCGTTTTCTATTAAAATTACAAATAGTTACCTTGTAAAAATAATCTTCCGCAGTAAGAGTGTAGTTAGTGAGGGCGTGGTCGTTCCACGGCAGCTCGTTGTAGGTGTACGGGTGCGTGGAGAAGTCCGCGCCGCCGATCGGCACGCGGATTAAGTTGTACTCGATGCCTGATTTACCGAAGTAGGAGCTGGGAAGAGGTTTATTTTAATGTTTTTTACGTGTTTGTGGAATAGAAAGGAATAACATGAGTTAGGGTCGCTCTGAAAACTTAGCCGGTAGCGGTTCAATGTGACCAGTGAGGATTGTAGCCGTCAAGTATGTATTTTTTTTAGTTTTGTTATTGGCGTGTACCTACTAGTTTTAACTTCGTGAAATTAAATCCATTTTATTCTGTTTTATATGTCAATACTTGCTACTTGGAGATAGTACCTATAAGTTTTAGGCTATAAGCTAGAAAATTTTAAGTTCTATAAACATAAATTTAACCGTAATAAATGTAACCGCTCTCTGCCTGCAAAGCGAGGGGTCTTGGGTTAAGTTACCGGTCGGGGTAAATATTTATTGTGTTAGATGATGATAATTTTATTTTTAAATGTGACTGATGAATGTTTGTTCTCGGGTCATGGGTCATAGTGATGTGATTATTGTGTTGTCCATGCCACAACCACACGCGCCAAAGGGAATCCTAGTGCGGGGGTATGAGTGTGAAAGCGTTATTTCCATTCACATATCGTTACAAAGATTGAATAAAGCTTAAAGTGTAGGTTAGGCCAAGAAACTTGGCCAGCCGTAAAAGAGACGGATAGATGCGCAGAAGTTCGTTTTTTAGGTACCGAGCAAATCACGATCCCCGGTACCTTAAAACGACTTCTGCGCATCTATCTGTCTCTTTCTTACGGATTGCTAAGTTGCTTGGCCTAACCTATAAACTTACTTAATAAAGTTGATCTGCGTGGGGTGTGAGAGCTTGCGCCAGTTGATGGAGGCCGCGTCAGTCACGGATCCACCGAATCCCTCAATATATTGTGACCTCCGTATATCGAAAACTCTCAAGAACACTTTACTCCAGTTTAATGCTGAAAATAGTATTAATTTCTTATTATCTACCTATACGAATATTATAAAGCACGAGTTTGTTTATTTGGTTGAACGCGCTAATCTCGGGAACTTCTGGTCGGATTTGGAAAAATCTTTCAGTGTTAGATAGCCCAATTATCGAGGAAGGCTATACCTACATCATCACATTAAGATGAATAGGAGAGGAGCAGCATATACTACATAATATATTCTTCCCGAGGCGAATTCTATTATATAAATAAATTGGTCCCTCCCATCCATGGTCTAAGGCACTCGATGTCGATGTTGGACTAGCTGTTTCATTTAAATGTTTAAATTCGAAGCGTTTAGAATACTTACTTCCGTTTTGACCAGGTTCATCGCTCTCAACGTCCGTCTCACCTTCTGAAGTCTCCGGATTTACTGCGTCTGTCTGTATAACACCGAAGCTTTTTTCGAATCGCTGGCCAGCCTGGATGAGAGATAAGTAAAATTTATGACATGGGTTCCTACATAATATGTATACGAAAAAAATATATGAGGTCCATCCTTAACGATTGCCATATTATCTAACCAGCTATAGGACAGGTGATATCTAACAGTGTCTTTTGCAGGTGTTGGAGTTTCCTCTTGTGTAATAAAGAGTGATTGGTGACTTTTTTGACTACTTTATGCCTACAAATTGATTATCTTAACTATACATTTTTTTTACCTAATTAAAACTATGACAAAGTTAATAACTCAGGTTTCTATGACTTCGAGATCTATAATTTGTCGATAACTTTACAGTGACAGTACTTCATAAATGACCTAAAAATATTAGGTACCTACCATCTAGCCCAAATAGATATCAGATACAAAGTAAAAAATAAATACAAAATAATACTAACAAAACTAGATGTGTAAACGACATAAGTTCCTGGGGCCGGGTTTTCGCGACTGATCGTATCGCAGTATGTCGCGTTGCAGACGCACACGATCGACCGACCCTCGATGCCCACATCCCTGGCGTTGCACGGAATATCTGGAAAGGACGTTTGTCGCTTTGGAGATTACACTGATTTGTAAAATTTACATAGGTACCTATATAGAATAAAACTATAGAAGAGTTCAATTTTGCACTTGAATAAAAACTAAAAAAATACCCAGAGGTCTTCGTGCAAGTAACGCTAGCTAAAAAAATAATTTTAAAAGTTTGCCAGTTTGTTTGTTGTCCGGTTTTCACGCAAAAACTACTGGACAGATTTTAATGTTGTGTTTTGTTATAAGTATAGGTAAGTAGCTCTTAGTCCTCGGTAACATACAACAATTAAAATTATATTTTAAATTATTATTAATACATAAGTCCGTTACAGTTTAGTATTACATCGCAGAACAAAGTTTATTGTGTCAGATAGCGAATAAGTTACTTACCACATAGTGCACAAGAAAATAACGCTATGAGCGATATAAATCCAATGATGGTCAACTTCGGCTGTCCGCCCATCTAGAAAATAACAATGATAAAATATCTCTAAATGATTCCTACAACTAAGTAAGTATTAAGTATTGTAAAATGTATCTGTTACTTAAGGAGGTACTATGTAAATGGAATATTGTGTACCTACTTGAACCATTCACTTAAAGTTATGTAATTTTTTTACAAGTTCGTGGTATTCGAATGTAGGTTTTGAGGCTAAAAGAACAGCCTTTTTATCACTATTTTATCATCTGGTACAACAATAAAAGAACTCACTAAAGAACTCTACATACTTTAAATTTATACATTGTGAATTTCAGACATTTTTCTATATTACAATTACTTCCAATAGAATCATGTATTTTGTTGTGAGACTTTTCATTGCGTTTAACATTGACTCCGTTATTATCAGGACTCTAGTGACACGTTGAACGATTTATCGCAGGTTCGATCTTCCAGGAAGCTACTGTTAATAATTGCTTATTGCCAAGAAGGCACTAGAATTAATATTAATGTAGATAATAATATATTACCCTACATATGTTTATCTGCCGTGAATCGAACTGACGACCCCTGATTTCACAGGAAGGGTCATGTTAGATAGCTGTTAAGCCGGAGGTACGTACTGTAATGTCAGCTGTAGTAAAATATATCTATCAACTTACCTTTAGGACACACCTCTTCTAAATAACATTTTAAAACGATTTCATTATCATTAAATGATTAGTAATTATCATTTAGTCACTAAGTCTTAGTGAGTGATTAAAGGAATTTTCGACTTGATTGGCATATAAGACACGTTATCATTATTATATTTTCAGATCGCAATCTCGGTTCAATTTATCTAGACATTGGGTAAAGTCGAGATTGTGTTTTTTGTCGTTGCTCATAGTACCAGTGTAACTTAATTTATTTAAATCTTTTAAGCTGTCTTGTCTGTTTTTTCAATCCATTCACGAATTTTGTATATTTTATCACTTGCTTATCAACCAGAACATTTGAGTAGGATCTCAGAGCTACAACTGGAGAGATTTAGACAATATTTTAAGGGGCGAAGATCACTCATGAAACAAATCTACTGTTAAGAGGAGAGTGCTACTCAGATAAATTAATATAGGTATAAGAGAATATTGTTAGACCCTGTTTTTGCTTTGATTTACTTTTTAGCTCTTTACGAGTTTTGTATCAAATTAATTTCCCAGCATCATTGGAATCCTCTTCTACGTTTCACTATGAAAAAAAATATTACATATTTCCTTTACTACTTTCAAGGTGTTCAGAGGGCAAATAAGAAACACGTAATTTTAAGAAGACAATATAATTAAATTTTCATACAAATCTTTAACGTAATATTATCTTTAAAATACTGTACACGTGCCGGACAGTTTTGTAGGTAATCATTTGCTGTTTGTATTAAAAAAAATAAAAATATTTAATTTCGACTTAAGTAGAAGAATTCAACAGACAGTATATTAATATTAATCTAGCGAGGGAACGCAAATGATCACCTGCAAGCCCACCGACTTATAATTTTCATATTGATATGGCAGATTGTCGATATGAAACACTTGTAGAAGCAAAATTCACTTAGAACGCTACAACTGAAAGAAATGCACTAAAAGTTTGTTTTATTTACACAATACCGACTACCAACTGTTATCTAAGGAACGGAGCAATCTTATCGGGCGGTCCACGATAACTAAGGATCAAAAGAGGCAAACAGTCGAGTTAATCTCACTTGAGTACATTATTATAACATTAAATAAAATCACAACGTAGCAGATCCCATCGCATGAGCTTCAACTCGGGCAAAGAAGAAAACTATAGCCACAAAAATTAAGTTTCTCTCCCTTAAGTACTAGACATCCGACAACTATCTATGATTTTGTTAACGACCATCGCCATATTGTAAAAAAAACTCTTAAAGTATCCGCTTTACAAATTATCTAATATAAATCTATGAAATAAATACAAAAAAAATCTCTTATTAATTATTATTATCTAAGATAATATTTTCCTACCGCGTGTCTCGATACTAAAACTATTTAATGCACATAAAGTTACGGCGCTCGGGTCGCGCTATCGGGCCCTAAAAATATTTGACTAAAAGAGAGATCAAATCATTGCCACTTGACACTTATGTATAGTTGGCCCGCTTTGTACTTGGGGAGGGAGCGGACGAACGTACGCACGTACACTGTTAGTGTCACAACTTTACGGCTCAGAACAAAGATATTACTAGGACATTTGCAATATTAAGTAACACAATTACTTGTCAAAATATATAACGTTAATAAGAGTTAATGCAAAGATTCTAAATGTTTTATTATTGAATTAGTAAAGAAATAACTCTTTGTATATTTAACGACATTTAAAATAGACATCCTATAACAAAGCTGACTTCAATTCAGAGAATTAGTTCTAAGTTGTAACACTAGCAGAATACATGGTACAAATCATAAATATCCGTACAAAACATTAAAAAGATACAAAAGCTGAGTGCACATGATAGAATAGCTGCCGAAATAAAAGAGTGAACAGAACAGCGGGATAACATATAGCAAACAAGAGGCGGCAGGTTTAGTACGATAAGGCTCTATAGTGCCATCAAACATTAGGAAGGACTTCGCGCCATCTTGTGACGTCATAGCCGCCGTCTTAAACCATTAGGGTGACGCTACCAAAACTTTTCAACGATGTTCCTATTCTTAGTTTGATGGCACTATACAACGTCATATGCGTGGTTTGTGGACACGTTTCATTTAATGTTTATACTGAACACGTAACCATAATTTATCGTAGCGATTTACTGTGTAATACCCATGTATATACACAAGTATCTGTGACAATATATTGTATTCGAATCACTATAGATAATTTAGAACATTTTACATAGTTCCGTGTGTAAGCATTTATATGTTACACTGAAATGAACAGGTGTGATTATTACAGAAATAATACGTATTGCTAACTTTAAATATGTACAATATACAAGTTACTATTGAATAATGTTATGTAGAAAACACAAATAAGTAAAATATTTTATAATAATATACATAAAAATTTCACTGTTGAACCAACGAGAATCAATACAAACTTCAGTCTACCCTCTTTCGTAAGAATATTTCTGCTGCCATACATCCATAATTGCGATTCGATATCCTTGATACGTTATCAATATTGAATTTAGCTATTGTAATAGCTTACAACATGTCATTTGTATTTGTCATAGAGATAATATCAATTTTAGATTCAAGATGTTATGTAACTCTTTAAACATTCCAATTCAAAATATATAATTTGTATGTTAATTAGAAAGTCTGATAGTTTTATAGATTCTCCTTAGTTCTTCACACGCATTAACCTGTGAAACCTTATCGTACTTCACCTGCATGAGTTCGTGTATTAATTATTTCAAGTAGCCATTATTTCGTTACCTCGTATGTATAATTATGATACAATTTACTTCACAATATTAACATAGTCGACATATGAACACTTAGTGTTTTAATATATTTACAATATGTTCTAATTACATTACAACTATTTATTGTGGCGGAGACCCTTGTGGCAAAAACAACTTAACGTTTCATGAAAATGCTCGCTTAATTAAAAAAAAACTTAATTCAAAATACTCGTCTCTTCCAAAGCACTTCACAATCGCTTAAAAGTATAAAAATGAAAATAACATAGTTGCCACAATATGTTATAAACGAAAATCGCAAACAGGCAACTCGAAATCTTAGAAGTCATAGTTTATAAAAAGTAATAAACAATAAATGGATATATAAAAAGTAGCAAAGACTACGTTAGATATAGGATAAAATAAAATTTGTTAAAAAATAATAACACAAGTTGGTTTCAACACCTTGATTGAAGACGATTTCGAGCGTGCCTAACTAGCAGCAATTTAAAAACAAAGCGATGTATAAAAACAGATTGTACCGACCGACCGATAGACTTCACTAATTATCTCAATAAAGCTATACTTATCCCAACTACATTTGAATCCATAATTAAGCAAACTTTTTGATAGTGTTATTATATACATAGACATAATTATTTAGTATCGTAAGTATCGATATTTCGATATTGACTGAAATGTTTTTTGTCTCACCAATCAACCACTAATCATTTAAATAAAAATAATTAGTAAATTAGTGTATTACAGAGTATACTGTCGAATCAATAGACATTCCATTAATAGTCATTATAGTTAAATCATTTAAAGTTTTATTCGATATAACAGTATCATTTGATAGTAACATATTATACTGAAACTTTATACACAGAATAACTGTAACTTTACACGGTTTAATTTTAAAGTTACACAAAAATATGTTAGTTTTAATACATCTACGATGACATCAGGCTGTGGGAACATTTGTATATACAAATTTCAAACAAGTTCGTCTAATTATGGATTCTAGTTTAGTATGATTGACAACATCATACACTATGTTTTAGTCTGTCCACTGTCACACAACAGCAACACAGTGGATAGAATAAAAACGCTCAAGTAATTTATGTTAATGTAACATAATTAGAGGCACTGTGTGTATTCAATTTCTATAATCTCGAATCGTTAAACATGCCATTGAAAATAGTGTTCAATATAATATGTACATTGTATGTGTGTTGCTAATTTATTGTCGATAACCTCGCTAAGTGATCTGTAGTTCCAGTTACGAGTTAAAATATTCAAAAATTAAATTACAACGGATCGCATTTTAAACGATCCCAACTATAACTATTTTCAATAGCATATTTTAAAAATTCACTCAATATGTATTTCTTATCCTGAATTATTTTTTATTTTATTTTACACGCAACTAACGGAAGGCTATCCCGTATTACATAACTAATCATTTCATAATTTCTCAACCGTTAAGTAGGAAATTATATGAAAATATAAAGACACCTATGTTCAAAACGAATAGAGAACCACCCGCGACGGGGTCAACGACCGACGAGTGTCCGAACTACGTTATTCAAAATTGAGCTATACATAAATTTTCATTTACAAAAATACTTGTAGCGTAATTTTCAGATCACATTTTTCTATGTTAGGTTCGTATTACACTAATAACGATATTTTCAAAGTTTCTATTATCTGAAGACCGATTGAGAACTGTCGAGAGAATCGCACACGTAGACAGGGTATACTGTAGAGAATAGACGAACGATGGGCGTGGCCACACAGAAAAAAAATCTATAAAAAATATTCAGTTTTCAAAATTTTAAATTGAAGTTGGTTTGAAGGCAATAATATAGCTCACTATATTGCATATTATAGTTGTAACACCTAAATATAGCATCATAATATATAAAACGGCGTTCTAATAACACTTCATACAATAAAAATTAAAACGTCTTTTACTTTACACGAAACTTACAAACGTCATCACATTTTGTTTCACTTTATAACAAGCGTAACGCATGTGTGCGAGTGAGACGGAATATACTTATCTATCCCTCTATAAGTCTATAATATACTCTGTCTATGTCCGAGCTCGATACTAACATAGTTAAAGCAAAAAGGTCCACGTATCTGTTTATAGACTGGTCTGGCTTGCGTCACCCCAGCTCACAATCCTCTCTTATAGAGTACTTTCGTAGCTTTAAATCACTTTAGTAAAATACTTCATGTATACAGAACACACTTAACTGTCACTTGATTATTTGCGTTTTAATATTTCCATTCAATGTCCATTTATTTATTTGTGATTTGAATATTAACGTGTAACAAAACTTCACAAACTCCGATTTGAGGTATTTCAAACAGTCACCGTGAAATGAGAGGATTCGCCGTCAGTTACCAAACAATATTCTCTCAGGATTCAAATCTCAATTTTTTCTCCGTACACTTATATGAAACCAGTACTACGTTGCATCGGAGCACTTTTATTCTCGCCAGTACTTCATAGTACTAACACCTTTTTTATTACTAGCAGCACATTCATTGAGTATTTTAATGGTTTCTTACAGATAGTTACTCTGCTGCATTGTACCTTTAAACTGTTTGCAACACCTCTTGAGATTAACTGCATATTGGTTACCGTTATAAGGGCTCCTTAGGGGCGCATTAACTGCATATTAATGAGGTTACCGTCATAAGGGCTCCTTAGGGGCGCTGTAGGGGCGCTGTGTGGCTCCTAGGGGTCCGCAAGCCGCGCTCGCAGCGCTCAGTCTTTCACGAGCCGGTAGATGTGGTGCTGCGCCCCGTGCTCGCTGTTCGATACTTCGAACACGAACGCGGCGCACAGTAGCGTTTCTTGCGTGTCCCGATTTGATACCACCTGGAAATAAAATTGTAAATTATTAATACAAATTCGATGCTAATGCAATTTGCGCAAGGGTACTTTTACATTGACAGTTTTGGCTACGTCTGCTTGATAGAATAGATATATGCAGTGGATCTGCAATCAAATTCGACCGTAATATAATTTGGACAAGGGTTATTGTTGTGCGTTCAAGTATTGACCGTAATATTTGCGTGGTATCATTTTTATTGCGTTATAAGTTGGGATGCTGATTTAGGAGCTGCAGAACATCGTCAGCCAGAAACAGAGCTGAATATGAATGACCTCGGCAGAGCGAACAACACTAAAGCGCGGGAAACAAACCACACCCCAAGATTGGGGCCTATTATTTTATTGTATGTATAAGACACTACACTCTGTCTTAAACTCTTGAGTTAGTCTTTGCGATAAGGCTGTCAAAACT
>DWKA01001477.1:0-12335 GCA_018249155.1 Panoquina ocola ocola | reverse complement strand
ATGGTTCCTGTAAAGGATGGTACGGCAGTGTTGCTTCGCGCTCGACTTGCAGTCGGCACTGCCGTGCCTCCAGATCAGTAAACAAGGTGGTTTCATAAATAGACCTCCCCGGACGACCCAAATTTTATTAATTTCATAAATAGCTGATGATATTCGAGTTTATTTTATGTCTATTCGTCTACCAGTTACCTATACACCTGAGCAAATTAATGAAATCACTCCTACAAATAGGTAGTTCAAATGACCTAATACACTCCCCATTTGAATTTGTAATGTGCTAGTCGCTTATACTTTCTGTAAGAGGTGCGCCGCGGTTGGCGATAAATAATTCAAACGCGAACTTGGTCCTCACAACGTGAATCGCCAGAACAAGCAATTGAGGGTAACGTTTCCTTTTTTGTCTGTTCTTTTCATTTAGTTGTTCGAAACCTAAATTTTCCAACTATCTTGCGACCCAAGAACTTCTCGGAGATTAATAATTTATGTATGCAGGTTCCTATTTTCTCACCAGGGTTCGTTACCGACTCACCATGTTATGATTAATAATTCACCAGTATGGTTTCCCTAGGTTAACTTCGGTAATTTTTAAATGGATATAACTTATTTAAGTATTAACCGATTTAAACGCATCTAATGAATGTTAATTGAAGCTTACCGCAATGTAATAATTATATTTAACCGCATTCGAATCGAATCAGCAGTTTCTGAGATTCAAAAATCAACATCACCAATTATTTCTGTCCCTGCTGCTACCTTTAGTTTAATATTCAAAATGATACAGCCTTCGGGAACTCGTTTACAAACGAGTTGAATTACCAAAGTTTTTCCTTAGATGTTACTTTGCGAAGAATTTCAAAAGTTAATCGTTATTTTTTCAATATTTATATCGAAGTATAATTTTTTTGGAAGTTTCTGTTATTTTTAGGAGACTGGCAGAATTTCGCAGAGGGCTTGGACACATCACATCTTTCGAGTTCGTAGCAAATTGAACGCGTAGCATCAGCGTAGCGCGCTCGTAGCGATGTATCCGCGCCTTAACGCTAAACAAAAGTTATACGAAGTCGCAGTCAACTCGGAGTTGTGTTGAGCCGGATTTCAGTATGAATGCGAATCAGTTATAAAATACAAGTTGCTCAAACAGAATTAGGAATTTCTCACTTGGGAAAACTTTATAGGAGGAATTCTCCTCTGTACAATAATCCGGCAAAGGCAAGTCAGTCGGCGGCACGAATATCACGGAAAATTATCATATAATATTCATTTAATATTAATTGTTCGTCAGTGTGTGTGCTATTATTTCAACTCGGCGGTAGTTAGGGACAGTCTACATGGTACACTTGAATGATAGCTGTGCGCGTGCCAAGGGGCGGGGGCGAGGGGTGGCGCTCTCCCCCTGGAATTCGAATGTCTTCCCGTAAGCACCTAATTTTGTCTATAGAGTACTTATTTATTACCTGTTTGCCTCCCCTTGGACAAAGATATAACCGGCTTATTCACCCTGTACTGAAATCTGATTTGCCTCCCGTCTGTGTAAAAATAAAAACTGATTTACTGTACTTTGAGAATTTAGTGAGACTGTATTTAATCACGTTTGAATGGATTTCTTTATCAGTTAACAATTAGCAGATAGTAAGTGCCTATAGCTTAAAAGATGTGTACTATTTTCATCATCTTGATTTTGAAGATAATAATATTATGTACAGGTAATTCAAATTTATTCACGCTTCCTCCACAGATTCGAGTTCTGAATACCTCTAAAAGCCCTCTGGCTTCGCCGACCTAACTCACGTGAGATTTTGAATGGCGATCCTGGCTCAGCGGCGGTAGCGCTTCTAATATTGAAGATTCCTTCTCAATTACGCGAGAGATAGATTAAGTGAACTCGTGTTCCGTTACGTAAGTTCAAGTTAATACGGTTGAGAACGACATGTGATCCTCGAGGACCACAAGCCGCGCGGCCTCCGTCGCCGGCGCTAATAACATTTCATTTATTACCTGCGAGACTCACTTCATTATATGGAATTCTTCACGAAGGGATCCTATATCATGGCGCGAGGTGACGGATGGCGCACAATAATAACTTGCCAGGCTGCCGCCGCGGCTGCTGATGGCCGCCATTCATCCGCTCGCACCTTCGCCATAACATATTATCCGTCATCCGTCTCCCGGAATACTTTGCTGGCTGTTTCGAATATATTCAATTACTCAGTATTATTATATACGGTGATAAATACTTTTATTCGTATACGATATCCAATAGGGATGAAACAGCCTGAGCCACAACAATATCAAAAAGGACCAGCTACCAACTTAGAATCTAATTATTAGGTACTACTCTGACTAGCAATCAAACCTAGGTACGTAGGAACTCTCGTTCGGTGTAAGGGGGAATAATATGTGGTTATAAGTACACACCGCAGTTAAACATACCTGATGTTTAAGGTACATTATTCAATATGATAACATTCTTTAAATTTTGTGACCGCTCGTTGCTATCTGGTGAATAGTGCTTACCGCATTCACGAAACACCGCATTCAACAAAATACGAGTACAACAAATCAATCGAACATTTTTGTGTTTGGTCGTTGTTGATTGTGGTTTAGCGTTTCACAGGTAAGTGCAAATTAATAGTAATCACCCTAAGTTCCAGTGGTAATTATTTGTATGATAAGTGTACAATAGCTCCGTTGGACGGATGAGGTAGGTAACTGTTAATATAATAAGTTTGTATTGAAATTGGAAATTTCCCCTTTGTTCCACAAACAAAGGCATCTGAAACTGAAGCTGACAGCGAAGGACCCTTCAATAAGCGCCTGTTTACGGGAAAATTACTACGGGAAGCAGCTCCCAACATGTCGACGTTACCGAGGGGCCTAGTTTTACACTGTCGAGTGGTGATCGTGTACAAAGTGTCACGCGTTTTATTAAATTCTATGATTAACTATTATAATATAAATGACTATAAATTATGTGTATGTATATTGATTGCTGACTATACCCCGCCATAGGGTTATGCTACTGTAATGTTTTTAATGGGGGTAATTATCCTATTACATGCATCTCATCCTACTTATTACCTACAAATTCAATTAGTAGTTGTAGTCAAAGTCATAGATGTAGAGTAGACTGCGAGCTTCGGCCGTTGACCTCGGTACGGAAAAAAGCTAGAAGACATTATCTGCGCGCTCAATAGCTCGCAATAAACGGAACTTTCAGCGGGCACTTTGGCGTGCACTCAACTCACTAAAAATCAACAGCGGCGAATGTCGTTAACTTCAACTTCTAGAGACGTAAAATGAATCTTGGCGTCCCCTGCAATTTTGGTTTAATCTGTTCGCGCTCGCTTAACAATAAAACGGTATTGGGGCCAAGTCTGTGCGCTAAATATTTTTTTGAAAAGCATAACGGTAAATGCAATATTGCTTTCGGTATTTTATTTCGTCTATACCTACTTTATAAATTACAATAAATGTCAACTACGTCCCTGTCGTGCCGTACCTAAGATGCTGGCAGCATTTCCTCGCCGACGCAATGAAATCTCGTTGAAAGAGAATGCTACGAGAACCAGCTCTCGCGTATACTTCATTACAAAGAAAATGTTCTGTCTTATCTGGCTATGTGCAAGCATCGCACGGGAAGCGACGACGGAAGATGATGCTACGAATAATATGTTGAATAACTTATATCGCTATTATGCATCTGCATAATATACGATGCTTTGTACCGCAGACAATGCAATGTATGGCACGAAATTCAGTCCAAAGGTTTATAAGTTCGTTATATTGTGTGCGAAGCATGGATAATTCGTTCAAAACTAATGCGCCAAATCTGTTGTAGAGAGATGACAAATTGTGAATACAGCTGTGTTCAGAGGAGCGACACATTGTGATTTTGCACCGACTTAACATGAGACAGGACCGTCCCTGTGTACATGTCAAACGTTGGAAACGCCGAGAGCAGGCGGATATTTTGCAAATGTGGACTAATAAATGTATTTATGTGTAATAAGTCTCGAAGTTTTGAGTCGTTATTCACCCTCGCCTTTGACCCCATACAAGGGGCGTCAACAAACAGTTAAATAAATAAATTAGCTGAAGTTGAAAAGGAGCGGGTCCGCGAGCGGCCGCGCGCCGACCTAGCGGAAGTGAACTTGGCTCCTTTTACAAATTATTTTATTACACGACTTAGGCGGAGCCCGAAATGGGGTAATGTGTTTTACGGCGTGTTCGCGAATGATATATCGTTTAATGGGTATGAAATATTATGTTTATTTTCTTATTTTGGGTCAGAAAATTATGTTTGGAAAACACTTTTCCATTTCACGAGCCGTTAAGCCTTATCCGGGATGTGCCCGGCTCTTTCTACTTCCAGATCTAGCAATTTATCACCGGGACGCTGAGCTGGACAATGCTATCGCTGGCTTCGTCTCTGTCGCGCCAACTCAACGTAACTAACGTTATATTACAATTGAATACGTTATCAACTGTATAACGTATAATTACTTTATGTTTGCGGATTGTGTAAGTTAACAGCTCAGAATACGGTTATAGTTTTGTGCGAACGCGTTATTCTATTTATTTAAATCCGTCAAACATTCCAAATGTCTTTTCGTTTTTAAGCCTTTACCTTATTACGAAAGCTCTTTGACGTAAAAGAAACTCAGTAATGTACAGCGAAATTAGCGCCGGAATCGTTACGCAAAAGGATAACAATGACCCAACAAAGAAAAAACTTTTTAACCGTTCTTTGAGCGAAATGAGTTTTATTTTATAAGACGTTTACATTATCTAATCCGACGTCGTATCTCGGGGTCCACTTCCGGTGTGAATAGGTATAATAATTATGTTTGTACTGTTTGTTGGTACCTGCAAGTTTGTTTGCAGATTTGGTACCTAGAGATATTGCATGTAATAGACACACATCATTTTTTACCTTTTAAATGAGTTACTTTAATTAGTTATTAATCGTAGCGATACGATGAAAGGCTAATAGTCCAGTCAAATTAGTATATTCACCTCGGAATTCGAGATACCCAGCTGTAAGTTTGTAAATAGTTACATATTGACACCTTAAACGTTGTCTCAAAACCTACATATGGTAGGGTGTAAGCAACCCTTAAATTTCAAGGTCAAAGTTCACAATGATTGGTTCTTTGCGCTTTTTTTGTAAATATCTCATTTCCTATGGGTTTCTTGCTATTTGTACATATGATTGATATTGTAGAATACAAAATTCTCTACAAATTGTGTGTAATATTATTTTTGTATGGTAAACCATTTTCGAGATAAAGGGCGGGAAACGTAGCGAAAGTCTGTATGAACTTTTTTTGAAATATCAACCGATTGCATTCAAATTCACAACAAATGTTGCTTACACCCTACCATATGTAGGTTTTGAGACAACGTTTAGAGTGTCAATATGTAACTATTTACAAACTTACAGCTGGGTATCTCGAATTCCGAGATTATTACCTAATTTAAGCTTATTTGACTGGACTAGTGTGCGTCCTCCCTAATAAGGACGCTTAGAAATATTTAAAGCCCGCAGTCGGTTCTTCTCATGTTAGTTGTTATGTTAAATTATTATACATATAATTAGAGTAGTGTTTAAAAATGTATGAGTAAAATAAGATCTAGTTACCAAGCTACCTAGTTGTTACCAATCGTCTCGAAGCAAGTACACCCTACCTTATTAACACTCATAATATCTTTAACTTAAAGCCTTAGTTTGGAAGGGATCACTACCTAGCGATAAAGCCACCTCTTGTTGTTCACTAACTTTTCCACCTTTGTAATAAGTTTTATTTTCTTGGTGTACATTATAAAGTGTTTATTATTGAGACCAATAACACGAACATTGACACTAATATACATAGTCATCGGCACAGAATGTAGCAAGAGTCTAAACGAGACATTAGATGCGCAGAAATAGTTTTGCTCGACTTTTTGTTCTGCACATCTGTCTCTTTCAAACTCTTGCTATGTTCAGTGCGGATGACTGTACTACATTGTTTTCCCACAGTTCTCCTCGTGAATTCAACCATGTGGTCTCGGAAGCAGTCCGTCTGTAGCGCGGTGAGCGGCGTCTCCAAGGGCGACGAACAAGATACCCCCTACTCTGGGCTTCAGCTATACCCGTTTGCAATCGCGTTAAGAGTAAGAGTTTTACAGGTAAATTATCACTCCATTACGCAGACGTCTTCGTTCTTACGACAGTCTTTTGCTAAAACAGCTTTTTGCGAGATAATTTAATTTCCCTTTAATGAAATGAATGAACTTGGACAGGTTTTTTTTCTTTAAGATACCTACCTACAAAAGGGAAATTTCAGAGGCTCACCATTAAAAAAAATGAAAATGTTAAAAACCTACGTATATGATTCTATCTATCTATTTAGCAGCCTTTTGTTGTCCACTGCTGGACGAAGGCCTCCCCTAATTGGCGCCATTCTGACCGGTCCTGTGCCCGCTGAACGTAAATGATTATTTACTCTCAAATTTAAATCAATTTAGAAACGTAAACTCAATTATCGATGATATCCAGTTTCCCTTAGCAGTAGTCTTTACTTTATTTAGTTGCTTAAAAAATAAGTTAAGTCTACGGCCTGGTATTCTAAGAGATGTTACCCTTCGCCACCCTAGCCATGGGTTCAGTTTAATCCAGAGAAAATAATGGAGAACTCTCATTCTTCCTCGCGATATTTCATTCACCAGACACAATTAAATTTCAAACGACCTTCGAAAGTTTTTATATACCTACAATTCTTGTATCCAGGTCAGCTTATTTATAACGGTCAAACCACTGGACTATCCCTAGGTATAAGTAATACAGATATGTATTAATGTGGGTAGGGCACCTGGCACATTCATTACACCAAAAGGCTAGAGTACTTACTAATTGATTAATGGCAATACCCTTAAAAGGTTTAATATAGCAACAGACTGGTAAAAGAGCACTTTCAACTAATAGTTCTGTTCATGACACGAAATATTTTGTTTAATTTCATATTACGAGTATTATGTTTGTTGCCACATAAAATATTAACTAGACTTACTATTTACTAAGGAAATACTTCTTAAACTTACTAGACTACTACTACAATCACAGAACTTCAAGTATTCACCACACTAATATACAACCTCGCTATTGGTTAAAAGACGCGTACAAGTAACATACATATATTTGTATATATATATTGCCGAGTAAAGGGGGGGAGCACAAATAATTTTGAGCTTTAATGACACTATATTAAAGACGGCGGGGTGACGTGTGACGTCAGAAATCCCGGCAATGAACTCGCGCGCGAACTATACTTATACGCAAACCCTCATAATTATGAGCTTCATAATGAGCGACGCGCTGTGATTTCTATGGCTCTGATGTCTATAGTAAGATTAAGATAAGATTCCTAAGTTTTCAAGTGGAAATGTATCTGGAAAAGAATACTCAGCCACGATGCATAAATTCTGCAAAGATTTAATTCTACGACTTCTACAGACTTACGCCTGATGTTAATAATCGACGTAATCCACAATCTTAAGATTGAAGATCGCAAATGATCTGTAAAAATTTGTGACACTTGCGATCTTCAATCTAAAGATTTTAGATTGGATCGATTATTCATTTCGGGCGTTAGCGAACACCGTTGCGCCTCATCAGTTATTCAGGAGAATGCACCGTCAAACTCTGTTACTAGATCAAGTTGCCCTAGTTTCTATAATTGAGTTTCATCAATAACACAGTTGTAATTTTGTTCTTTTGTACTACACGTATTAAGTCACGTATCATGCATTTATCTCTTTTGTGAAATCGTTAAGTACCACCTTCTTTCATACATTCTTTCATTATCATCATCTTGTAATCATCAACTTTCAATATCATCATCCTCTATCTATCATCATTATTATAAAGTTGCCTCGGATTCAATAATTTATAGAACACCAAACACAGTTCTTTGTAATTTTATTCCCATGTATTTATTTACATACATTAGATCACTAATAAATTCATGCGTTATCTCAATTGTCAAGTCTTAAAACTTTTTCGTTAATTTAGATTGTTTGCGGTATCGGAGGTTTGGTGGTAGGAGCCGTGGGCTGGCTGGAAGAACGTCAGAGCCCGGCGTTGGGACTGGGCGTTCCTGCTGGCGCGGTCACTGTTTTGGCTGCAGGTATGACATTCTACCTATATCTTTAAGGTAGGTAGGATTTAGGATACCTACTTTTAAATTGCGAAAATCAAGGAAATTATAGTATCAATTAAGATACTCTTCATGGACAACAAAAGTCCTCTCTATTCCTGTCAATACTAGACAAGTGTGACGTCACGACCATATCAAGCAATTTACGGCAACGGTATTATGTATCAATGTTTTGCAACAACAATATTAATATTAAGAGCTATAGGAGCAACTCCAAGCAACTAATAACTCTAGATTGATCTATTCGGCTTACTCAGCAGTTATTGCTCTCGTGTAAACGCACCATTACAATGTGGAACGTAAAGTTCAAAATGTATTGACTCAATGTAAAGTAAAAAACTTGGGTCTAAGGTCCAGCAATTTACCAATAAAAAACCTGTTTTAGGTTTTGGCTCGGTTATAACTCTATCTACACCGTGAGCTATACCTACTTCAAGGAATATTTGCGTTTGTTACTACAACCTTATATCGTGGTAAAGTAAACATGAATCTCTGGACTGGAGTATATATTAGACTAGTAGTTTCATATATTCCCGAGTAAATGTGTACTCACGTAGTGATCCAGACGTGACAAGACAATATTAAAAGGCGACCGACAAACACGTCCCATATTTAAATAGGACGTTTCGCGATCTTTTAAAAGCCTTTATTTGATTTGGAATTCTTGCTAGTTTTTAGTATGTTGCTTGTGTGAAATCGTGTAGACTGAATCTGAATTAGTAGCTTTTATATTATCAACATATTGTTAAAAGTATGAAGTTAGAGTTCGCTACATTTAGGGTTGTCTATGAACCAGAGAACTTCTTGACGAGTGATACTATAATACCTCCACCAATCCCCATTGGAGCAGCGATGTGGAGTATGGCTACCTGTCTCTCTTTCATACTCTTGCCACGCTTCGTGCCTTGACTATATGAATGAGTGTGAAATTTGTTTCTAGCTACTTCAGTATACTATAGCCGAGGGTTCGGAGGCTGGGCATCAGCAAGGTCTCGCGGTACCAGGCATTGGGGAGTACCTTGGCGAGCGTTAGGACCGTCTCCCTGCGCCGCCATACCCCTGACCATATTGTGGACTACCACCATCGCTGCTCACGTCACAATGCTCGCGTTCTGCATGCGGTCTTTGTTGAATATTGGGTAAGTCTCTCCTTCTTTTCGCTGTTTATCTTCTCTTACTTTTTCCACTTTTCTCTTCTCAATTCTTTTTCTTCTGCCTCTTCACAGTTGATTGATTACGGATGTTTATCAATCAGACAACTTTTCCCCATACATTGAAGTAAAAATATATGAAAAATCGAGGTTATTATTATGTAATTTAACTAGCCCACTTCAGTAGCTTTCAATTAGTGGAATCTCACAATATGGTATTTTTTGTTTTTTTTTTTTATCTTAAATAACTTAAATCTTACTTCCTCGCACTCTTGATATAAAGATAATAATATCCTTAAAACATTGTCTCGTTCTAATTTCATCCGCTAAAGTTCCATAGATACGTAAACACTCGTACTTAACACAAAACGTTTATTCATTTTGATCGTAAACATTGAGATAATTAAAACACTGAAATTCCAAATGAAGTAGGCATTTATTACGTCGAAGCGAACAGCTCTTAACAGGTATCGACAGGTAAGCGATGTTGTGACACGTATCAACTCCTGTTATTGGAAATTAAATTAATAATTGAGTTTTCAATAAAGAGAACAATGGTAATGAGATAATGAAGTTCACAAATAATATAAATGTAATTAATAAGTAATTTCAGTTACTGGAAGGTGTGTGTTACTGCCTACTTCGAGTAGAGTTAACGGCGACTAACTTGGCTAGAGTCTGAAAGAGAGTTATATGCGTGGAACAAAAAGCAGAGCAAAAAGACTTCTGTGCATCTAATGTCTCGTTCACTCTTGTCAAGTTACTTGTAGTTGACTATGTCTTAAGGTCTTTAAGGAGCTTACAAACGGAAACTTTGTCCTTACAAACATACAAACAAAAACACTCTCCCAATTACAATGTTAGCATGTTATTAAGGATTGATATAAAATTAAACACACACAACTCGTTTTAGCGGTTTAATTTGAACGAACAAATGAATGTAGTTAATCTTTCAGGCGATTCAATAATGTGATGCATTTTACTGGAACCTAAATGGTTTCGCGTTCATCTCCTGTACAAATCGCCTTTTCTACTTATTACACCTGATCGATTTCGTTTCGAAGCGCTTAGATATAATTTATCTTTTTCGTGATATAAAGTGCATTAGAGCTTTCGTTTTGTGAAATTTTTGAAGCAGTTTTCTTGTACTTAGTGGTCCAATTGTTAGTGTTGCAATATTCTTTATTTTGTTAGTATTTTTGTCGGGATCCAAGCTGAATTGAACTACTTCCTATTACAATTACGAAGTTGAAATTTTATACATTAAGTACTTACTTGTTTTAATCGATCAGTACTTTAAAAGTTGTATAACTTTTCCATACCTGTACTTTACGATCCTTCAAAGTCAAAATCAAATCAATTTTAGTTGAACTTGGTTTTTACAAACATTTTTCGACACATATGTACTGACTACACTATTAAGCTACATTATGTTATTTTCATTACATACTGTATCTGTATTAAGTTATTGGTAATCTTTCAGTTCATTGGTAGAATTCCCCCTTAACCCCAACTATCCCACAGCTGCAACAGCATTATACGTACTGTATCTGTATTAAGTTATGGTTAGTCTTTAAAGTTCTTTGGTAGAATTCCTTCTTAACCCTACACAATCCCACAGCTGCAAGAACAAGACCTGTATAGGCATGACCGGCGTTTCAGTTCACTGGTGGAATTCCCCCTTAACCCCAACTATCCCACAGCTGCGTCAACAACACCTCTTTGACCGTATTTTCAGTTCATTTGTGAAACTCCCCATTAACCCCAACAATCCCGCAGCTGCAGCAGCACGACGTGTGTGGGCGTGGCGGGCGCGCAGCTGGCAGTGTCGGTGACCACACTGGCAGCCGTGCTGTACATGCTGCAACTGGACCTGCGGTATGATGCTGCGCTGTCACCGCCGCGGCAGTCCGACGCACACATCTGCACCGCTGTGTCTATGGTAAGGATCTCATTGTAAAAACAAATAAGTAGGTTACTTTCTTGTTGTAAATAGTGAGGCCGTGTTTTTTTGTATGTGTGCGTAGCTACGGACACATTGGTATCATTAGCTTATCATTAGCTCTTGCTCACTCACGGCACTAGGCACTAGGCATACTTTTGCTGGCTTCATTTTTAAGCACGGTTGGCTCTGTCTTTTCTTTTTTATAGGTCTACTCTGCGCCTTTAGAGCACCCAGAATGTGCAGTGATTGTCAGTCTGTTGTTATCAGCTCAAACCCTCTCTCTGGAACTCTTAAATCCTGATTTTTATGAAGGGAACGTGACTGGATTAGAGACAGTCATTACATACTAAAAGGTCCTTATCAGCCGACGAGTTTCACGCTTAAATTCGTACCTTTATATTCTTGTTTCACTAATAAACCACAATTATTATTTACCTGCTTTTAATATACCTAATTATAGTAAAGTAAAATTTAGACACTGAAAGTTACAAAATTAGTACATACTATGCCCTTTTTTTGGAAGTTAAAAATGTATTATTATATGCGTAATACCACTTAGATAATTATCGCTTGTATAGGTAAAGGAAAACAGTGTGAGGAAATTTACACCCCTGAGAGTTCTCTATAATGTTCTCAAAGGTGTGCGAAGTCTGCCAATCCGCAATTGGCCAGCGTGGTTGACTATGACCTGTAGCCCTCACATTGTGAGAGGAGACCCGATCAAGGGGACAATAATACGAGTATAATAATGAATACAATTTCCATATTATAAAGCGTCATAAAAATGTTTTATGTTCAAACGCCACTTCAATTCGGTAGAGACAATTCCAGTAATAGCATTAACTCTGCTAGCGTCGACTCTTGGAAGTCTTGACGATAGTTTAAGTAACATAGTACGAAGTTTTATTACTCTTGTACTATCGCTTTTTATTATAAAACTAGCTTTTGCTCGCGGCTTCGCTCACGTTAAGAGTATTAACTTTCATCCCCTATTTTATCCCCTTGGGGGTGGAATTGATCAAAATCCTTTCTTAGCGGATG
>DWKA01001476.1:0-12338 GCA_018249155.1 Panoquina ocola ocola | reverse complement strand
GTTAGTGATGTGTTGTTTGAGTGTCGTCCATGCCACCCGCGACACAGGGAATCCTACTGCGGGGGTATGAGTGTGTAAGCGTTATATAAAAAAAAATGTGCTGTTCACCAAAAAAAATGGAAATGGTAATGGTTCCTTCATCTGGAGAAAACCCTGACTAAAATAATCAAATTAGACTTATCATAAAGATGGGCATTATAAGTGCAATGTATCTAATTTCATCTTCTTAGGTTAAGAGGAAGTTGTTCAACCAACAACATTTGATCCGCATTTTAGAGAGCTCCGGGATAGTTACGACACAGTTACCATTTATTTTTCTATACTACAAGTTAAGCCCATCAAAATAGAAGATTTCTATTTAGAAACATTTAATATGTTTTATTGCCCATATTTTATTATCCGGTGTTATGTTTGAGATCCATTTCCGGCGGTCATTTATACGGAGTCAAACAGTCAACCTTTCACTTTATTATATCCTACTAAAATTATAAATGCGAAAGTTTGTAGATTTGTTTGTTAGTTACCTCTTCACGCAAAAACTGCCGAACCGATTTTCACAAAATTTGGCACACACATAGGGGGTAATTTGGATTAACACATGGGATAGTTTTTATCCCGGAAATCCCGCGGGATCAGTCAAATTTCACGCGGGCGAAGCCGCGAGTGGAAACAAGCATGTAATACAGGAGATAAGAGGTTTATGCCACAGTTTGATGCATGTCCGATAACATATTCACACGTGAAACTGGTTTGGGTGACATTCAATGAGTACTGATATGTAAAGGTTTAGTTCAAGGTTGGCCTTTAAAGCTAGGTTAAATCAATATTTGGCCCGAGAAATGTTTATGATAATGACTTTAAAACTGAATTGAGTGGCAGATAAATAAAAATGAAATGTGTTCGTACTTGAACGTACAGTTCGTAAGTGGTTTAAATCCACGGGGTAATTTAAGATAGGTATTTATACTTTTTATCTTATCTGTTATCTGTCGCAGAGATTGTATTGTCAAGCATTGACTTGAAAAGTTATAAGATAATAATTTTTCCATGTAAATATATAATTTATTATGACAATTAAGTAGGTACTGTTAATTTTCGGACATTTTACATCTTAATAGGTAAACGATATTTGTTATTTGCTGTTTCTATCAGGGAAATAGTATTTCTACTATTCGGCTGACAAAAAAAACTTTTGACAGGAAAATAGTTTAGTTCCTATATAAGGCATCAGTCGATCGTACATTGCTTTCTATCAAATTCTCTATCAAATGTTCTACTATCTATGCATCATTATACAAAATGTAGCAGCACCGTGTTTATGTAGGTAGGGTACTATCAAAATTAACGCAGTTTCTGATTATATTAAATAATATTGTAGTTATTAATGGAGTAGAAACTGAAACTAATGTTTCCAGAATGTAAAGCATATTGAGAACTAGATATTAAGGACAGATAAAATAGCGTTTAGATGAAAGTTGATTTTAAAGTTCAAGAATTTGCTTATAACATAGTTTACATATACAGTAACTGGTTATTTTAATTGCAGCAGGTTATTTAAAAACAAATTAAGTTATAACTGTACATCAATAAATTATCAAGGTATTGGTTCGAATGAGAAAAATGAATGTCGAAGATTGTGAATTTGTGAAACTGTAAAAAAAACATAGGTAAGTAAGGGATAGTGATGCAGTCACGACAAGTAACTTGGCAAGACGTAGAAAGAGACATTAGATGCGCAGAAGTCGTTTTGCGGCGCTTTTTTCTGTCTCTTTCAATTTCTTGCCAAGTTCCTTTCCCCTGACTAAGTCTATCATCTTTGATTTGTCTACCTTTGCTCTTCGGACATTCGATGGTGAATGTAGAGGGCACCTCAGGTGCCTATGATTAGTGAGGTCAGTGAGCTAGATATCCTAGTGAACTTCCGACTGAACTACGTGAGGGAACTTGGTGTTAAGGTGTTTTAACTACCGATTACTTTCTATACTCATAAGTAATTTAACGTTGACATACCACATTTTTTTGCTAGAAGATGAGTAGCAGAAGATGCTTATAAGATTTTACCCCTTTGTACTTTTACAACTTTGTTGTAACAAAGAGGTGTCAATAGATTAATAAGATTTTATTTCATTTCTTCGCTTCATTTAACATGCGAAAAAAGTTTCATTGATTAAATTAATTTGTTCTCAAAGCGTCCGTAAGTGCATCAACACTAATATACTATGTACCATTATAATCATATACCATGAAAACATCCAGCTCGTCTGCATAAAAAATAACAAAACATAAACAACAATTAAAGAACGTTGACACCGTAATCTCAAGTTGGAATAAGGAAAAGATCTCGATACTCAACATCCTGATACATTACTGAAAAAACTGTTTAATAAAATAAATCGAGACTAAAATATACTCGTAAGTCATAATTGAAGTATTGGCGTCACTTCCTGCAAGCGGCCGCCAGTGTGGCCACCGCAGTGAGCGGACAAACCGGCCCGCGGCCTCTAAATATTTCTACTTTCCGATTTGTCGCCCTTTGTATAAATTACTGACTTGCCCCGCGAACAAAGAACGCGAATACTTAATATATTTCTACGTGACATGTTGTACATTGACATTTTTGTAGTTTTCTTGCAATCGATGCGTGGTAGCACAGTGGTTCTTTTATTGCAAATAATCATATTTTATTTAAAAATATCAATAACACAAAGAAATAGGTTGAGGAACAAAGTTGAGGAGGGAAGGGTGTTTAGTTTTAGTCTAGACAGACCTTCCTTTTTTATATTGCCTACTAAATTATACAGATCAAAGTTGCAAATATTTGTGCTATTACATATTACATTAAAGATTTAAGACAAGTTAAATATGAATATTCCGTTTTGAAAATAATCAAACCGGTACAAAATACTACAAAACTGACCTCAAACTAAAAGTAACTTTACTAATTAAATTATTAATACTAATATAGTTCCACGTATTTTGATAGCGCAATGCGTGTCTTACTACAAAACAATTGCACGTGCTCATGTCAGCGGGCGGCCGCGTGATGAAATGTAATAGAAAACTTTGACACGTAAATTCATCAATGCGTAAACTGTACTGTGTGGGGCAAGTCTGCAACTCAAGCGGATTGGGGGTAAAATTGTTGGTACTCATATGGACCACAATATAATATTTAATTAAAGTATAAAGATTATTGTCTTCTTATAAGATCGTTACGTGCCTTTTAAATGTCAATAATTAAGTATATCAAAAGTATTAACTTTTGATCATGTGTGTGTTTGTTTGAATTAAGGTAAACTATAGATATGAATGTTTACATACTTATAATGCCACAGTAAAATCTCTGTATCGCTGGTGGTATAGACGACACAATCAGCACATCGCTAATCGGCCACATAAATATCTGCCCTGTCCGGGAATCGAAGTTGGGACCTCCAGTTTGACAGTCAAGGTCACTAACGAGCTACAGGTCTTTTGAAACAGTATACCTCTCGGTATAACAGTACTCGCCCCAGTTTGTACCGTGGGCCGTGCAATATTTTTCCTAAATAATTTCGCTTTACGTAATGGCCGTAAATAATAATAACAAGGTCGCACTCGTGTGCTTGAACCAAATTTGTAACTACTGTTTTAGCACGACGCAGTTTTGTCACAATTTATTTTTTACGAAAAATATCGTAAATTTTACGAAGTTGTTTACTGTTTTGTTACTAAAATGTTTGTGTACATTTTTTGTTTAAGTCACAATAAAATTATTTTGTGAGTTACTTCGTAACTGCACAGCATATTTGTTATAAGGACACCCTTGTATTTTCGTAGAATTTTTTGCTAAACCTACAATCATCATCATCATCATTACAACCCATATCTGTCCCACTGCTGGGCTCAGGTCTCCCTCTTACAATGCGAGGGATATAGGCCAACAATACACCTGTGCAATATGATTGATAAAATTATGAATATTTTAAAACAGTATATGTAACGTGTTTTGCAGACGATCCTGGCTCTGTGCGCGTGCGCATACGCGCAGTTCCCAGAGGAGCGCCCGCCGCGGTACATCGCCTCGGAGACCAAAGTTGCCACCACGCCCATTCCTATTCTCAAACAAATCAACAGGTAAATTTTGGCTATCCTATATCTATATATCTATCAATCCTATATATCTATGATTAGTTAGTAAATAAAATTTATTTATTTACCCCCCCCCCCAGACGTTGTTCTGCAACGTGAAATGACAGTGGCGCCGTCTGTCGAAAATTGGTTGTACCAACTCAGAAACCTTTGCGGGCTCATGCACTACAACTTTTCTAAACATAATCGCATGATCAAATGCATAGTTTACGATTCTATTAGGTACATACAGACAAACGTTCCTTTTTATATATTAGAAGAGAAGAAGATATTTATATAACCTAACAAGAGGTATGCAAAGGCAAGTTCAATGACGAAAGACATTATCCACAATCCACCAGACTGGTAGAAGGAAGAATAAAAGTCAATGACCTGGATTGACCTCAAATTCAAAAATGTTTCTTAAAAAGTTTTCATAGCCTCTCACCTGATTGGTTTAGAACCACGTCACTGACGCCACAATATGGCGCGAGCTCATTCCTGTTTAAGGTGTAATGGCTTTATACAGGGCATACATTAAATACTATTCAACAAGTTGGTGGTATGTTCAGGAGGCTGGTTCAAAGTGAAATTTCCTGACGAGTGATTTATCCACCTTCAATTCCCAACCGAAGCTAAATGTTTCACTCCAGAGAACCCCAATGCGGGCATGTGACCATATTATTATTATGTGAGTATATATTTAACGTTGTACATTGCAGGCACAACGAGGACGGTTCGTACACGTACGGATATGAAGCCGCCGATGGATCGTTCAAGATCGAAACTAAGTCGCCCACCGGTGAGGTGAAGGGCAAGTACGGATACAAGGACGATACTGGCAAGGTGACTCTACTTGCACATTATACTCGTACTATCTAGGTAGGAATAGGAAATTCAATGACTTCGATAGACTTCAAATTCAAAAATGTTCGTTGAAAAGTGTTGATATAATCATGGGCAAGGTACTTAGCAAGAATCTGAAAGAGACAGTTAGATGCGCAGAACAGAAAGCAGAGCAAATCGACTTCTGCGCATCTGATGTCTCTTTCTACGTCTTTCCAAGTTACTTGCCCATGACTATAACTTTACCTTATTGGTTTAAGAAGGCGGGTATGACGTCACAGAATGGCGCAGGGTTATTCCTGTTCAGAGTTTAATGGCACTATAATTAAATCCTAGTTACAATTTCTTTCATCATAATAATAATTATCACCAATCTAGCACTGTTGTCTCAGTAATGGAAGATAAGAATTATTGAAAGAAATTCCTTGTTACAATTGATTCTACTTGCATTTGCTAAGTCGAGAATACATCATTTATGTTAAATTCATAATCATCAAAGAATTTGTAATCCTCGTAACCAAAACATAATATATACTCCTACTACTATATTTATAAACATTGTATATCACACATCTATGTTATTCCAGCTCCGTGTAATCGAGTACGGAGCCAACAAGTACGGCTTCCAGCCGGCGGGCGAGGGCATCACGGTGGCCCCGCCCACGCTGGTCGACGAGTCCACGCGCGAGGAGGGCTTGCGGCCTAGCAAGGTGACGTTACTTACTTCCACAGTATAGTCGGCACGGAACGTGGTAAGAGTCAGAAAGATACAGATGCGTAGAAGAAATGCAGAGCAAAACGACTTCTATGCATTTTATGTCTCTTTCAGACTCTTGCCAAGTTACTTATCGATGAGTATACAAGCTAATTTTCATACAAGAATAGAAATTGCCACTAGAATTGTATCGCAAGCCGGCATTAACATTACAAATAAGTAATTACTAACGCCCATGAACGGAGAACAAATTTTTATCTGTTACATATGTAATTATCTGCCCCAACCCGGAATAGAATCAAGGATGTTATTGAGGAATAAGTAACTCAATAAATAACCGATCCAAATCAACTTCCTTTTTTGTGGTCCACTGCGGAACACTACGCATTCAACTTACTCGTAATATGGTATTATAGTTATCAAAACGTAGTCTGAAAGACACAGAAGCTCAGAACAAAAAGCAGAACAAAACGACTTCTGCGCATCTAATGTCTCTATCAGACTCTTGCCAAGTTACTTATCAATGACTTTAATTAGGTATATTATATAAGTGAGTAAAGTTTAATTCCAATGCGCTAATCATTTCATTAAAAAGTACAAACCTATATGAGAGTCTGCCCAGCTTGCTACGCCGTAGCGGTCTACGAAGTTTATTAGATCATCTCCACATACGAGATGAGGTCGGTCGATACGATCTCATGCTTTAGATGTTGATTGATTGTAACGACATTTATAGTATTTTTATAATTTTATTGTCTTTGCTCATACTCCAAGTGAGACAAGGGTTAAAGCTAATAAAATCGAATAAGTGTACATATCTGTGATACCTATAAATAAAAGATTTATTTTTATTTTTAACTAAATTGTGAATACCTTATTCTTCGATCAACGAGGAGAAAGTTGAGCTATATAGTAGGGCATCAAGGGAGAGAAGTATTATGTTAAAATATAAAAAAACCTTATCATAAAATTTGCATAGAAAAAAATACAATTTGAAGAAATATGGTCAATTGTTACCAAACGTAAGAGTTAAAACCACGTTATTGTAATACGGACAAATTAAACTGACGACTCAATTTCCCCCAGCAGCAAGGCGGCAGATCTCAGTACCGCGAGCCCGCGCAGTCCCCCGACTACGACTACGAGGAGCCCGCGCCGCGCCCCGCCCCGCGCCCCGCGCCGCGCCCCACGCCGCAGCCGTACCGCGCGCCCGCGCCGCAGCCGCAGCAGTACCGCCCGCAGCCGCAGCCGCAGCCGCAGCCGCAGTACCGCCCGCAACCCCAGCAGCAACAGTACCGCGCGGCGCAGAGCGCACCTGCTCCTCCTAAGGTATGGGTCATTAGGACCCTTTAGTCTTTTGGACTAAGTGGGTCATCAGAACCCTTTAGTATTTTGGACTAAGTGGGTCAAATTGTCCATACATACAGATATTTAATACCCTTCAATAGGTTTTATTTATCTTACGATACAAAGTGAGGTATTTATTGGACTTAGTAACTCTACTGTAATCATTTAAATTCACGTTGCCTATGTTACTTTGACGGAAAATATGACCGTTTTAGGAGTCGTAGAGACTTGGTCTGAAGTTACAGGTATCCCTAAATTTCAGATGCACTAAACTACTGGACCTCAGATCTAAACATAAGTTGTCTTTCCAGCCTGCATTCTTCGCTGGAGCCGCCCCCGCCCCCGCGCCCGTAGAAGACAACTTCTTCAACCCGGAGCCGCAGCCGCGTCAGCAGCAGATCAGGCCCCAGCAGGAGTTCAGACCCGCGCCCCGGCCCCAGCAGTTCGCCCCCAAGCCCCAGATTGAGTACCAGGACTTCAACCAGGACTTCAACCAGCCCGCTCAGCCCCGCTTCCCGCCCGCCAACCAGTTCCAACAGCAGAGGAGTCAAAGCCAGCCCTACTCCATGCTGGACCAGTTGCTCAAGGAGTACTCCCTGCCCAAGGGCAACTCCGCCCCTCTCCATGATATTACATTTGGATCCTTTTAGTCGGTGATTAATTATCATTTTTTGTAAATATGTAGTGTATTTTTTAATTAAATTCAAATTTTATATTTATTTTGCTGATTTTTTTTATTTTAAATCTCTTCTAAGGCAATAATTATTGGTATGATGATTTTCAATAAAATTATTACTGGTGGATTTGATCAGTCACGGGGAAACCTATTATGTGTGTAAAATGCTTCGTATTCTAAGGAGCTAAGGCCAGGTTGCACTCTACTTCTCGTCTAATACGTGTCGATTTTAATTTATTAACACAGTCAAATGTCGATTAACAAGGGATCAGATAAATAAACTCAGCTAGATTCAAGAATACGACGTAATAATAGTCATCATGGATTGGTATTTTTCAAAAACAAAAATGGTAGAAGAGCATTTTCTCCACATCGGAGAGTATCTAACTTATTAATAGTACTATAGATCACCATCTGAGGAGTTCATATCTGCTATACAATTTTGTATAGGTATTCATTAATGATCAATCCAAGTGCCGCGAGTTCAATCTCATCCTAAAACCTTTGAAACGATTAACAACTAATGCAACTAATGATTACATCTCGTAGCGACCAATTTGGACAGTAAGTTTAAGTCGGGCAGTATGTGGAACAACTTTTGCTTTCCAATCCACCTGTTCTTCCTCACCAGGCCAATGTCAAGCCAAGCATAACAGTCCCGCATATTGTAATCCCAGAAGCATTGCTCAACACACACCCCGACACCGCACCATTGTGTTGAAGTAGTTTTTAACCAGCCACATGAGGCCGTGGGACGGTTTCCCATGGGTCTAACAATACCTGCCTCTTACCGCCTTACATGTGTGAATTATTTTCCCACCGAGTTATGTAAGCTGACTAAAATTGTTATATGTTTGATTACTACAGCGAGCCGCAAATTTATTGTTTGCTTTACTGATAAATGAGATCGATTCTCAACGGCCTTTGCTGGAATACTGCAGTGTATCTTTTGGATTAAGGTTCGTGTGCTGGTTAAAATTAGATCACAAACATTACTAAAAAAGGGTTAGGAAAAGATTATAATACTTTTTTAAAGGATGTAACAAAGTTCATTTGAGATAACTCATTTTTATTAATTTAAAGTGCTTTGGCAAATTTCGTCCAATGTTACAGCCGCACCCCATTGCTAAAAATAAAAGATTCAACAAAAATTCATATTATGTTCCTAAGGCACATGAAAAATGATGTACCTTTTTTATATGCCAAAGCGGACAAGGTGTGTGGCGTCCGCGACGTTTTGCAAGGTTTTTCGCGTCGTTTTAAAAAAAATAATTCTGTTAATATGCATGCGGTGAATAAGATAGATCATCGTTTTCTCTGCTAAGCTATCTCAGTAGTGCGACATTCAGTTTTTTATAAGAAATTCTCTCAAAGATACCAACTAGCAAAAGAGTTTCCCAGAGATTGTCTCCTTAAGGACTATAAGTAAACCTACTTAGATAATTAGTTTTTTAGATTTGATGAAATACGCACTTTAATTACGTGTTTTGTGTACCATTGACATATCAGATAAATGAGTAACTGAGTGACAATATCTGCAACTATAACAGTCAGAGCCGTGAAGGCTGAGCATTATAAGTGATGTGTTTATGCAACAGATGCGACCTTCTTTTGCGTACAGATGAGCTTCCAGTACTAATAAGACATCTTACAATGTAAATGAACATTTATATTGGATGCCCGACGCATTCGGATTTCTTAAATTTTCAGATAAAAGTACTTTATGATTTTCTAAAAGAGCATGTAGTCCACTAAAAATCATACTACAAAATCAACGATAAAATAAACTGTATTTTACTCGTATAAGAAATGAAAACTTCATAAATTGGATATGCCACATATTTTACAACAAATTAATACGAAGTCTTTATTAGGTACTACAACTGTCTTGGTAAAAAAAATATTTACATTATTATTATCTATTACAGCTAAAGGTAACTGAGTATTCTATATTAAATATTAATTACTATAAATTATAAGTATAGTTTATTGTGTTAATGCCTCTGTACGGGTTTATTATCATTGGTGGACCCTTCTTCTCCTAAAATTTGGACATTCCTCACCTGCTTTCTCGGAGGAGCAGCAGTTGTAAGTTCCGTCGCTGGCGCAGGAGTTGGCATGAAGTCAGGACTGATGGCCAGCATCAGCATCTTTAAGAGCAAAGCCTCCCTCACCTCAACTGGCAGATACTCCGGCATATCTTCTATGTGGTTGGAAGAAGCCCCAGCACTATCGTAAGGGCGAGAGTATCGGCGACGCGGTACATACCTCTGACTTTCGTATTGCTGATTGTCATAATTCGACACTTGATTTTGGTAAATGTCTTGTCTGTACTGCTGGTCGTATCTGTAGTCGTAACGGTCATCCTCTCGGTAGTTCTGTTGCTGTCTGTTGTAGTCGTAGTCTTGTCTGTAGATAGGTTGTGGCTGATACGACGGTCCCGGCAACATCTGATCCATTAAAGACTGTAATTTAGCTTGCCGTAAAATCAGAATATGTAACAAGCGTTTCAAGTCTCTGGTGCTCACTGGAGCTGATATGCGAGGAACATCGTCGATGGGTTCGTAACGTTGGAATAAAGGTGGCGGAGCTCTGTAGGGATTAACAAACCTCGCTTCATAACCCTGGATTGGAACACCGCGTTCGTCAACTGGTATCGGAATAATTCTGGTCACTGGTCGCGCATCATATGATACAGAAGCTGAGTCAGGCTCTGCTGCTTTAGACTGGGCGTGGTTCGATTCTTTTAAGAACTGCTGATCCAATACTTTGTTCTGATATTCGTAGTGGAGAAAGGGCCGCTGATTACCAATAGGGATTGCAGCTCCAGGATTGTCTCTTAAGTATTCGTGAGTGCGAAATTGAACTGCAGCAGTCGGGCGACGATAAATTGGCTGTTGGTCATATAATCTCTCTTCCGTTTCCCTTTGAAGAGGAATATGAACAACAGGAATTGCAGTAGAAGTTAAAACATTTTCGCGATCAAATACCCGACCAGTACTGGCTTCTACGGTAGTTTCTTCTGCCTCTTGAGGTGCTTCCTGATACTGACGATGTATTTGCTGTCTAGCTGCTACCAGCGAATGTATTGGTACTAATCTAACTCGTGGAGTTGTTGTGGTAAATAATGGACGTACCGTTCCGAGTGAAAGGTGACTGCCGTAAACATCGGTAGAATCGTCCCCCATGGACTGCTGCAAGCTTATCATGTGAGGATTAGGGCTCGTTCCAGTTAACTCTCGTCGGATTGCATTTTTATTTTCTGGCAAAGTCTCTTTTACATCTTCGTACACTGGTTTTACTGTCTGCGGTAGTTTTGTGGTGGTTTGTTTCGTTATTAAATCATCTTTCACTGAAGCTGGCACTGGTTTTGAAAGTTGGGTCCTTGTTTTAGCACTATCTTCTTTATGTTTATATAAATCCAATATGTTGCTCGTAGTTTCTTCGACCTTTTGTTCAGTAGTAGATTCAGAATTTAATGGATTTCGAGTGGAACTACCCCTTCTTCTTGGGATGGGCTGAATAACTGTCCCTCTTGTCGTAGCACTGGCTCTGGTTGGGTATACAACTGTTGCTAATGGTCTCCTTGTTGTTGAAGATACTGTCTTGTTCACTCTTACAACCATCATCGGTGTGCTGGGTGTAGTACTAGTTGTGACTGGGACAGGTGTGCTGTCACCGGATGATGTGTATGTGACACGTTTTATTTCACCATCTTGATCAATATAGCCAAACGTACCCTTAACGTTTCCTTGAACGTCTCTACTCTCAATCTTGAAGGTACCATCATCAGCTTCATAACCAATGGTATAGGATCCATCTTCGTTGAGCCGGCGTATCTGTTTGACGATTTCAACTTTCCCAGGATCAGCAGTTTCACTCGCCTTCAAGATTTCCTTGGTAGTATTCTTGGAGGCTTCGATGTCGGTAACATTTTGGGTGGAGTTTGTTCCCGCGACGGTGGTGAGGCACGCGTAAAGTACAGCGAGGAGTCGGAGGAGGTTCATCTCGCTAGGGCAGCCGCAGAGGCATGACGGCGATACGTCGCGCCCGCGCTCTCCGGTCCCCTATATAAAATATTTCCCCACTCGCCACCTCGCCGTGCGAACGCCTTACGCAAACACCGCCATTGTTGTCACTTCATTATCTGAAACGGAAAATCTTTTTTCTGCACTTACCCGTGCTGTAAGATCGCAATTGTTTAATTGTCCGTTCGAAAAGTGCGTGTGCATATGGACGATAATTTATGTTTGGTTATTTATTATTGGTATTTGAAGTGCATTTTGTAAAGTATGCGAGCGAGTATTCAATTTTAATTGGTCCATTGTTGCGAGTGCGTCTACTGTCTATTGTTCACACGACTCGTCGTCGGTTCAATTCAATGTCATCATAATTACCCCATTTTAGGCCGGCTAATGAAAATGTATGTCCCTGAAAAATTCCTTTCTATTCCCAAACCATAGTAAGTAGATATCTAGATAGATAATGAGTAAAATGAGTTGTAAAATAAAGCAATTATTTAGAGTGAATTGTCAATATTTTGTTTGCTAATTAGCAGCTGCTGACTCACGCTTGGAATCAATATCAACTGGCGAACAAAACAAAATAAACTTCTCAAGATACATAAAAATATCCCACGTTTAT
>DWKA01001475.1:0-12341 GCA_018249155.1 Panoquina ocola ocola | reverse complement strand
TTTAAAAGTATGTTGTGAGTTATATTCTCAAATTAAGATTGAAATGAATCATGGATCGCTCGTGAACGACGTTTGAAAAAATTAAATTTCGTACATTCTTTTCAGGTTTTTTTTTGTATATATCGAAACCTTGGAAATATGTAATTAATTAATTCGAGCAAGGAATATTTGTTGTACTCGTAAATCTGAAACCAATCCGTTGAGGTTTAAAAAAATCAACATAAACGTTCATTGCGTTTCTCAGGGAAATCATAATATTTTCCGGGTTAAAAAGTATCCAGTGTTATGCCCAAAATATTATAGTACCTATAAATTATACCATGTTTTATTGCAATCAAACCAGTTGTTTTTGTGTGATGTGGGAAAAACAGAGTGACAAAAGATTTTTTTATCAAAGTTTAGGGTTCAGAATTAATCTAGTAACACTCCCTGCTATTTTTTTAAATATTTTTAATGTACAGAATTTATACTTCTACAGTTTTTACATGTAGGTATAGTTAGAAGAAAATAGCAGTAGAAACCGGGACTAGATGTCTATTGTGTTGTTAATTAAAAAACTCCGGTTAGCTATTTAATATTTTTAGGTTTTGATAAATTCGAAATATTATCAGTACTTATACATTATCAAAGTATGTAACCTGCTTAGTATACTTACCTACTTTAAAAGCAGCACAACCAGGATGGTGTAATTGAAACAAGGAATTAATGAAATTTTATTAATACGTGAAGTTAATTACAAACACGTAACTTTATCACGTCAAACACTCCGTTCGACAGAAATTGGGTGAGCGCGTGATATACTTAATTTGTCGCATAATTTATAATTGGTTTTCTGATGTGTTCGGGTATCTAACAATGTTCGAGTAGAAAGTTGACATATGGTAGGTCAATGATACGAGTATTACAACTTCGAGAACAACTATGAGATTAATGAAAGAAGTTTAAAAGGAAGTTTTTATGTATGTACCTAGGACTTTTCTATAGCGTACGAGGTCATAATCTTAATAATTTTGTTATAATGAGACCAATGTGGAAATAGTTATCAATCAATTTTAAAATATTGCTGTTAAAATGCACACTGATTGAGAACTACAGCTGGTTTTTATTTTAATTACACCTTCATTTCCGGTGTTAAAGGTTCCTTTACAGATTATAATTATTTAGAATCTATATTCTAAAGGGTTATCTACTGCACTTTCGTTTAGATAAATATTTAGTTTTCTTTGTTATAAATATCTAATTATGCACGGACTTCGTCTTGTTCACTTTTTGAAATATAAATTTTACCAAATATCTGATTTATTGTGGTTGTTTTTTTTAATGCCTACGCACATCAAATATCTATTTGATTTTTTGTGACTCTATAAAATTTAAACCCCGAAAATGTTGTATTTGATAAACTTCTCCTGTTTTTCTGTTGTTATTCCTGTACAAGATACTGGTCCCTCATTTATCTAATTATACATTTTTAATTTTGAACGAAAAATTTAGGGTTAGGTGCTCCTAGTTCCCAGGATGATCACGGCACCTTCGAGCGAGGCCACATAAACGTAAACCGGGCCACAAAAATGTAATATGAACATTAATGTTTTACACCCAAAAGCTTTTAGCCCGAATATATTTTGTTGCATCACGTGCTTTTACAACGTTACAATTTTTATAGCAGATATCGCTCCACTCATTTTGCCTGGTCTTCGCGTACCTTTTGATCTGTAAGTATCTGTTTTTTATGAATATTTTTATTTATATGAAAGTATTAAACTTTAAGGCGTAGATATTTAAGCGGTTAACTACGTAATTCGGTAGCTGAGTGGAGTTAGAAATGTATCCATCAACTAATATAGGCTAGCTAGAATATAGCGTTCACTTCGTTGTAATACACGTGGCAGTAGGGAAGCTACCAAATGTTGCTTTAAAACATTAAAGTACTTAATTATTTGTATGTTTATTGCATTTGTATATAATTATGAATTAACACTTAGGCTAATTACATTATTTTGAAAAAGTATCAATGAAAATATAGTTTTACGCAACATAGTTTTCAGTCATAAGTTTAACAGAAATATGGAAAATCAGATTTAAGATTTACTGCTAACTTTTATAGGTGGTAGAACCATGTAAGGTTCGCCCGGGGAAGGACCACCGCCCCACCTATTTCTGCCGTGAAATAATTGCTAGCAATTATGTTTCGGTCTGAAGGGTGTTTTGGGATTCCGGTACACTTATAAGAGGCGACCATCTGTCCTCAGGGGTAGCAACGCATCTGTGCCAAACTTCGAGAGGGACAATTATCTATCGTTGTCCAATCCGAAGTTACTCACAGGTGTCCATGAGCGGCAGGGGACGGTGGCACTGTCAGCTCGATTGCTACCTTTTTTCCAATAAAAAAAAAAAAAAAAAAAAAAAAAAGATTAGCGCGTTCAATCAAACAAACAAAGAAACTCTTCAGCTTGATAATATTAGTATAGATATCAGTATAATATCAAAGATTTTGGTATTCTATGTCGAAGTCTTTTGGTTTGTTTGGCATTGACATTATGACAATAAACCATATGACAGTGACATAAAATGCAATGTTATATTTAATTGACAAATGTCAAATTAGAAGTTTAGAATCAGGCGATCTTTGTAGAAAAGAAATGAAAAGAAATATGTGATCTGACGAACTGATTACAACGTTACATTACTAATTCATAAATTTACAATATGTAATCATACGTAATAAAGCCATCGTAAAGCGTAGTGGCCCACAGAATACGGTCGATAGATATGAATCATTACGAAAAACAGCTGTACAGTGTGTTCAAAACCTTCGACGTAAATAACGAGGAAGCCCTAGATAGGTCTGCAGTGTTAGAGCTCTGTGACTCGTTGCAGCTGGAAGACCGCGGCGCGACGCTCGTGGACACGCTGTTCGAGCGGCGCGCCGACCGCGTCACCTTCACGCAGTTTCGCAACGGGCTGCTGTCCGTCCTCGGCACCGAGTCCCCCGCAGCAGCTCCGGCGGCGCCCGTCGCGCCCGCGGCTCCTCTCCACAGCGACGACGATTCATCCGGAAGGGAAGTCGCCCCCAAATTCGTATTCGGGGCCAAGAAGTACGGCCGACGCTCGAGACCGCAGCACGCTGCCTCGGAGGAGGTTCCCAGGCACCGCGTAGCTTCGGACTCTCGGCTGGACGGCGAGCGGGCGAGGCAGCGCATGAGGTGCAAGAGGAGCGCCTCCGCGATGGAGCACCGCGACGGGAGCCTGCTCTCCGACGACGAGGACCCGGCCGACCTCGACCACGACCGCCGCGTTGACCGCGAGCGCGCCGTCGCTCTCTGCCGCGGCCTGCGCATGCACGGGATCGACCGGCGAATCGTCGAACGGATATTCGACGATTCCTCGGCGGACGAGATTACGGTGGGCGAATTCTTCGACCGGCTCAACTCATCCCTGACGTCCTCGGTGGCAGCGACGATGGATGGAGCCGCGTCGCCCGCCGGCGGGATCGATCCTGCGGCCGACATTGTCCCGAGCGACGTCGTGGTGGAGGCGTGGGAGCGCGCCGGCGTGCAGCGGCCCCGGCGGTTGCTGCTCGAGCTGGGTTTTCCTGCGGCGGCGCTGCGGCCGGCCGACCTCGAGCGCGTCCTCGAGGACGAGTTGCACGCGCTGAGCGCCTCCGTGGACGAGGCGGGGGGTGAGCGCGCGCCGCTGCCGCGGGCCGCGCTGGCCGTCGCGCGGCTGCGTGCGGACCGCGTACGTCGTCAGCTGGACGCGGCGGTCGCCGAGCGTGATAAACTACGGGCCGACCTGGCGGAGGCCAACCGTCGCGCACTGATGCTGGCGCAAGACGTGGACGAAAACCACGCTCGCATCGAGGCCGAGCTGAAGGCGAGCATGCGCGCGCTGGAGTCGCGGCACGCGGAGGCGGCGCGCGCGACGGCGGCGCAGGCGGCGGCGGAGCGCGAGCGGGCCACGGCGGCGCGCGCGGCGCTGGAGGAGGAGCTGGCGCGCCGTGCGGATGCCGAGGGCAGGCTGCGGACCGAGCTCACTACTCTACGCAGACAAAATGAGGAGTATCAGGTGAGAAATATTAAATGTGTATGTGAATCACATGTTTTTAATATTATTTTATTGTACCACAAAACCTGTGTGTCTAGCTATCACACTCTTACTTGTAAGAGCCATCAGGTGGTCAATTATTTCTATTTTATATAGTTAAAGTTCCAGCTCCTAATTATTGATAGCCATACTGAGGCCAAGGTTTTATTATGAAAACATTTAGTAGATTGTCACATACAGCAGTACACCCATGAATGCTCCCACTAAATCTCTTAATTGGTATCTGTATTTTTTAGGAAAACCATTTTAAGAGTTTGGCATTGGCATAAGCGGGGAATCCACTACGCGGACTTGCCCGCGGGCAACTATAACCAACTATAACCGCAACGGGCCTACACTAGCAAACATTGCACAGACCTAATAGTAGCGTGGCCTGGCGGGCATGTCTGCAGACTTGCATAGTGAATTCCCCACTATAGGGTCCCATCATTGTTATATTATGTTGACTTCAGTGCAGTGAATGTGAATGTGAAAGTTATTTAGTTACTGGTTTCCATCCGAGGCTTTGGCTGTGTGAAATTTGACTGATCCCGTGGGATTTCTGGGATAGAAATTATCATATGTGATAACACATTATTGTGTGAAGGACTAACAAACAAACATACAAAATTTAACATGTATAATATTAGAAGGATAATTACTTAATTAGCTGCCTGCAACTCATCATCATATTCATAATACATAATAATACAAAAACAGAAGTAATAAGTTGAACAAAACTATTCATCCTGTACTCTAACATACATTCTTATGAAAAGAAAGCAATAATTAATTATTAATTAATTAACAATAATGTTTACCACCTGTTGAACTTGTTGTTGTACTTACTTTATCATTAGTTGAGTAAAGATTTTATTGTTGATCATATTTTCTGGCATCATTTAACTATAGTTTGCAGTGATAACTACCTCTTTAATGAGAAAAAGTTAAATATTATACACATTTATATATGAAAATATAATGTAAATCTTTATTCAGACAATTACAGTTTTTATAAATAATTATGACTAAGCATACAATTAGTGGATTAAACTACCCCTACATCCTTGTCTGTATATCCCTAAAATTGCGCAAAGTCTCTTTGACTGCGTCCATAATCTCCTCAATACATTGCTTGCTATGGCCTTGATATCATGTAAATGACCTATCTCAATTATATTTCCTGTCAACTTGTGTACCAGTCCTTTTCATCTATTCAGTATTTGTGCATTTAATTTTCTAATAGCAGTAACACTTTCGTCTTGCTTGTTTCTTTGCCTTGCCTGCAGTCAGTCTTTCAAGGATTTCAAGATCTTCATTATTTGGTATCGAATTAACTTTTTTTCGTCTACATTACCCCTAAAAACTTCGACATACGTAGTTCCATAAAAAATACTTATATGATCATTCTAGAATCTAGAATCTAGATAATGCTCAGGGAGTAAGTTAATAAGGTTTGCCAACCGCCAGCCGCGATTATCTCTCCAATCGATATGTAACTGTACGTCGACGTACCTTCTGACCTGTGACCCGGCCGGCACCAACAACTCGATCGATTCCACTGGCCTCCTTCCCCTCTCAACGTAGATTAATATCAAAGTCACGCACGATTGTATGGAGCTCGGTCGCGGTGATATAATTGATCCTGTTCTCATAGTTAATGTTTCAGGTTTCATATTTGATCACTCTGGATAGAGATTTATTGAAACGATGGCGTGCTTTGTTTGTTTCGTTAGAATCTATCGCTTTCCTTAGGTGTATGCGAATAATATGGTTTTTTAAGAAAATATATAAATAGAATAGATTTGACAGTAACAAGCACGTCATATTATTTCCTGATAAATAAACACATTCTGCTGCTTGCACATAAAGCATTAATATGTTTGTTGACTTACGTATCCGAGACGAAGTGACTGTTGGAGTTAGCCTCATATAAAAGTTCCTAATCACTCAACGTGCTATGAAAAGACTACCATAACAAGGCACGCAGTATGTGTCTGATCAAACCTTTATTTTCCTTGTAATATGCTAACAAACGAGCTGATGGTTTGCTAATGGTAAGCGGCAACAGCTGGCTATATAGACATCGGTAGGTATCACTAAAAGCCGAAAACCATTCATTGTCTTTATCATCGAGCGGGGCTGCTTCGGTCGCCTTTACCTAGACCCTATTATACCGAGACTAAATTCTGTTGTACATATATCGTGAGCTGTTCTTATACGGCGTCAGATGAAGTCCACACTACACCCCTACCCAGTCTTACAGTTTAAATTATCCACCCACAGACGCGGCTAAGCGAGGTGGAGGAGCGGGCGCGGACGGCGGAGCGTGAGGCGGCGCGGCTCGCGGCGGCGCGGGCGGCGGGCGGCGCGGGGGGCGGCACTCCGGCGGACGAGGCCACGGACGCGGCCGCGGAACTGCAGGCGCGTGCAGAGGCGCTGCGCCGCGACAACCAGCTGCTGCGCGACCGCAACGACGAGCTGTGCGCCGCGCTCGAGGCGGCCGCCCGGCAGCGCGAGCCCGGCGAGCCCGCGCCGCCCGCCAGCTGGCGCGATGAGGTCACTGGCCTGCGGAAGGTATGCATTTGCTGCTTAGTAGAGACTATAACAGCCGTTAGAAGGAGACGATTGGGCGGATTTCGTCTCTGTCTTCAACATAAAACCGACACGAAATAATACTCAAATATTAAGTGGTTTACAATATAAGGCAAAATATTATTCATTAACGCTGACCGGTTTAGTATATTGCTAAAATGTGAAATTTCTCTAAGACACTGTGTACGTAATTGCAGGAATGTGAATCACCTCCCTTCAGCATGGAGCAAATGTCAGACCGCGACCGAGTCACGGACCGGCTTCAAGAAATCCTCGATAGCGTTCAAACAGTCTCGGTGCCGCCGCCGGGCGGAGGCACTTGCGAATACTGCTGTACTGTACAGAGTACTATGGCGACAATTCAGCATAAGATTCGGGAGCTCGGCGGGAGCAGGTCAGTGGCGTCCGCGGTAGAGGCGGGCGTGCAGACCGAGCAGGTGCCGCAGGAGTCCTCTGCCGACTCAGAAGTGGAAGCCCTGAGGAAGGAGCTCGCCGGCGTGCGACAGAGCCATAACGACGAAAAGGAAAACTTCTCCACGGTCATAAGGTACGTGAGTTGCTTCTCTAACGACCGAAGGCGGTGCGGCGAGAGGCGGTGGAAGTCTCCCGTTCCTCACTCAGGCCGCCCCGCTTGTGGTTAATTCGAGTGATTTCTGACTTCAGGGAGCTGGAGTCGAGCCTGGAGCAGATGAAGATCGAGTACGACAAGTGCGAGGAGTACTGGAGCTGCAAGCTGGAGGAGGAGCGCGCGGCGCACAGCGAGGAGCTGCGCGCGGGCGACGAGCGGCTGGCCGAGCTGGCGGCGCACGTGGCGGCCTACGAGCGGCAGTTCCGGCCCGGCGCCGCCGCAGTGCTGCCGCCCATCGACGAGCGGTTGGCCCTCGAGTCGCAAGTCAACGACCTGCAGGACGAGTTCGCCGCCTACCGGCGCGAGCGCGATGCCGAGCTGGCCGAGCTGCGCGCGCGCCTCGCCGCCGCCACCGCTCCGCCACCCGCTCCCGCGCCCGCGTCCCAACCCGCCCCCGCGCCCGCGCCCGCGCCCTGCGCCGAGCTGGACGGGCCGCTGCGACGGCAGGCCCAGGAGACTGCGGTGAGTACGATTTGTCAGATTGTTTTTTGTAATGTAAGAGTTGCATAGCTGCCGACTCGGTAAGGAGCTAGAGAGGCGAATGGCAAAAAACATACTAATAATACGCAGTGATAATGGTATTACCATTAAGGGACTTTAGTTATAATAATGTTCATAAAGTTATAATAAGCCTTCCCACATCTACGTACCTACATTTATTTGACGTGTATGTGTGCGTGCAGGCGTGCGCGTGCACGTGCGGGTCGCTGGCGGCGCGCTGGCGGCAGGCGCTGGGCGCGCGCGAAGCGGCGGCACTGCGCGCGCGGGCGGCGCGGGCTGAGCGCGCGGCGCAGCGGCTGCACGCGCGGCTCGCGGCCGCCGACCTGCTCGTCAAGGACCTGTACGTGGAGAACTGCCGGCTGGCGCACCTCCCGCCGCACCACTTGCCGCGCCTGCCCTGACTACCTTGACTACACCACTGAACGACCGCTCCATTCCAAGTTCACATTTCAAATTTATAAATGGGACCGCATTATGCAAGAATGTACCAACACTAAAATTGTCAAATATAATTATTTTAAAATGAGTTTATTCGTAATCTCAACATAATGTGTATGCAAGCTCTTCAGCAAAGATACAAACTGGTAATAATAATAAATTAATACATGTAGTTGAACCATGAGTAAATTACAAATCCAACTTATAAATTACATTGGTACATTCTGGCATCACTCGGACCTATGTTACGTCATTTAGCGTGCCATGATGATGTTGCCTACGTTGCTCCTGTCTCGGAATTTGGACACATGATCTAAGTAACATCGCGCGACGACCACCGTTCGCCTCAGAACCGACGGACAACAAAGTTGTTTTATGATTCCCTGTTAACGTCTATATTAACATGCGAAATCCTACTTTTTGGTATCATTTATTAGCATTTTTTTATGTTTAGTTTTGTCCAGCGGTAAGCAAGTAATTTTTTATAGCGACAATTTCGCTGGCTGGTAGATGATGCAAAGGCCTTAATGTTACATGTTAATTTAATATGTATTTAAAAGACAAGTAAAGCGCTCTTTACTTTTTGTACATTTGCGGTGTTGTCCCCGAGCATAAACCGCCCGCGCTACATTACTGCCAATATCAATCAAATAAATAATAGTCGCACATCGTCTCGCTTCGTAAATAGTTCTTTTTACTGTTAAAAAGTTTACTAATTTTAAGCTGTTAATCGATTGCGATTAAGTGTACATCAACTGCAACGAATTTAATGTGAAGATGTAAATCGTTGTTATAGTCGTGGACTAGGTACTTGGCAAGAATCTGAAAGAGACAGTTAGATGCGCAGAAGAAAAGGCAGAGCAAAACGACTTCTGCGCATCTAATATCTCTTTCTCCGTCATTCCAAGTTACTTGTCTATGATTATACATATAACTACTTAGCGAATTGACCACTTGTATATATCGAAGTCTCGTTCCGACGCGCCGGCCAGTTGCTGTAGGCTCCAAGGACTTTATATATGTGGACTGTGCACGGAGAGTTAAAAACGGTCTGATTTAGAGAGCTGTCGAGGAATGCGTCTCTTTCTAATTCGTTGGCAACTAAGCGTGCTAGAAAGGGAGACAATTCACGTCGTTCTGTCATGTCGACCATTTTTTAATCTGCTTATCATCAAATGGTTTTGAACCTTATTTCAACGCGATAAAATTCAAATTCAAACATATAAAATTACATAATTTTGTTTTCCGTGCGCTGTCTAGGTAAATAACTATATATATGTCTATGGTAGGCTCAACCTGCGACCGGAGCGTCGGCGACCACTGGATCAGATCCAGGGACCTACATAAAGTGCCTTCTATTGTAAAACGTGGTAGTAATATGTTTTCGATCGCCCTACGATCCTAGCGTGTAACGTTAGATTTGAGGTCAAACGAAATCAATATATCAACGAATGCGTAAATCGGAGGTCCGCTGCGAAAACCCGCGCTGTGCCTGCTAGAATATTAACTGTCTTAAGAGCTTTACGACGATCTATCTGTACGATCCGTCGCGTTAAACCAATCGTAACGACGAATCGATGGTGTATGTCAAGATCGTTTCGTGTATGAGCGAAATTTTTGATGCGATCAATCGTCACAATTTTCATCAGATCGACCGTACAGATAGATCCTACCGTGTACGGAGCTCTTAGGCCCAACGTCCACAGAATAAGGCGCGACGAAGATATGGCGCAGATACGGCAAGTTCAATACTATCTGACGTGACTGACGTCAGTGACTCACGTCAGATAGTATGGAACTTGCCGTATTAGAGCCGTATCTTCGCCGCGCCGCCTTCTGTTTGCGTTGGGCCTTAGGCCGCAATAAAACGGCCGTGACGAGAATTTGTCGAGTAACAATATCAAGAGAATTACATTGAAGAAAGATCTCTCTCCGTGATGGTAATAAATCTTCGCGTTAACTGTGACTGGCTGGCTAGAATTTGTAAAGATGAGAATTTATTAGTATTATAGTCTTGTAGCTGCGCGGATCGCGGCTCGACTAGGCTTATGGTATTTTATTGGGTAAAGTTATAATTGCTTTACGATGCGAATAATCAATGCAAATAATTGTATGAAAAATACATAAAATTATTATCAACAACACATTTGTAATTCCGATGCGGATACTTACTATGCAGTGCTGTTATTTTGGAGGTAATTTCTCACGTAGCTACTCGTATATGCTCTCTACAATGTAGAGTATGCATTATTCCTATCTTTATAATATTAGTAAATAGCTTACAGAGGTTACGTACACACTTACCTAGTTTTAAGACAATAATGAACATAATGAAAATAGAACGCCTATGCTTGCCCCGTAAAATATCATAATAATATGCCAAAATGGCTTTTTAATCTTTCACAAGTCTTAATAATTGTTATGTAGAACAATAGAGAACTTTTAATTATGAAACCAAGGCCAATGTCAATGTTGGCCGCTCGACGCTCCGACCCCTCGTAATTGTGACAATGCACCTCATAATAAACAGCGGTAGGAAACAAATTAAAAAAAATTAAAATAGTGCAATTTCCCGAAAACTATGTATGAAAAATAATGGAGTCGTTATAATAGAGAAAGAAATATCTGCAACTCACATTTTTTTTCTTAAAAACCGAAATTTCAATCATCATCATTTTTTTCATTACAATTATGTCCCACAGCTGGGCTCGAGTCTCCACTCTCCACTCACGATGTGAGGGGTACACTGGCCACGCTAGCCAAGTGCGGATTGGCTAAATTCAAAATTCTAACTAACTGACTTCAATCACTACTTCATAACTCAACGCCCATTTAATAACTTACATTCAATAAGCCGTTCAGATAGAAATATCGGACATGAAAAGGCCATCCATGCATCGATTGTCACTCCCAGCCAATCTTAAAATAGGGATGTCCAACCATTAGTGAAATTAGGGCGAGCGACGAGAGCCGGCGGGAAGGATTTAAAGATTTATCGCTCGCGAACATTCACCGTGGCACTTCAACGCTTTGTAATATGATGAAGCATTTATTTTATGCAAACAATAGTGCTGTCTCAGACTTTTTGAACTTACAATATCTATAATTAAACCGTGACACAAGCAACTTAAAGCTTAACTTAAAATTATTAAAAAAAAATTTGTTGTCGTTATAAAAAGTTTTTTTAAGCTCATTAGATTATCTGATCGTTTAAGTGTTGTTTTTCGTTAATGTATCGATAAAATCTTAAGTTACTGCTATTTATATCGAAGTAGAATAAAAAATTGTTATGAAAATATCACAGGAACTTAATATATTTTTTGGACAAACAGGTCTGTTATGAAATACTATATACAATTTCAATGGTCCTTCGAGCCGTGCAAGCTATGATAACTCAAAATGAACAAAATATAAACCGCCAATGACCACACTGTCTTGGGAATGTTTTAATTGTTTAATCAGCCGCTAATCAACAGTGCGTATGTTCCCTCGCTGCCCATCACGCGACCATTAAGCCGGGAAGAATTAGTGGTCGTTTGTGCCCACGAGGCGTTCGGCTACGCATATTGTCGTTATGAGTGTCATATAATTTAAAATGTCATTGAATTTGTTCCGAGAAATGATCACCGTTCCGGTTATGACGAGATAAAGGGTGCAGGGTGGAACACGTGTGGACAACAATAGTAATTATATAAAATTTTAAGCTTATAAAATGTATTTGATACAGTAAATAAAAATTAAATTAGGTAGGTATGTGAAATTATCTCTACATACGACTTTCGGTGCTTATTATATTTAATGAAGAAGTTATCGCATTATAAAATCGAATTATGAGAGTTAAATTCTTATAAACTCGTGAATTCAGATACGTAAACCAATTTAGATGAGTTAGGTTAGGTTATTAAATGAAAAAGAGAATCACTGCCCTTACGTACTCTATCACACTAACTTTTTAAAGCTAATCTATAGTCATCATAGCTAACACTAGTGTGAATAAATTAAATGATTACACGCTTTTAATTAGCTTCACCTGTATGTTTGTAACCGACTTCTTTGGGCGCGATTTTGACCCACTTTAAACGGCCAGATTTCGTTC
>DWKA01001474.1:0-12349 GCA_018249155.1 Panoquina ocola ocola | reverse complement strand
TTATTGCCTTGCCAAGATCGACTGACTTCATGTCGCGATCGACCAGTCGATCGCGATCGACCGGTTGGCCACCCCTGCTATAGGCTATATAACATCACGCTAAGATGAATGGGAGAAAATTTCCCGAAGCGAAGTGAGGGCGGGCCACTAGTAAAACGATATGCTTGTACGTATCAGACACGACTTTCTGAATGATCTCATTCCCCACTTTTTTACCAAAATATCTAGATACGCGACTCAACACACCACTGAATACATCAACACAACACAGACTGTGTGGGTTGTATATTATTTGAGTGTTACAACGTTATGTTCTCGTAATTTACGCATTTCTTAAAGTGGCGTGTGAATGTAACGTAGTAACGTCGTATTCTAATGGGTTTATGTTTGTTCAACTGAGAGACAGACATTTTGCGTTCACGTGTGGTCGTTAATCTCTTGTAAGTAAATAGAGACTCGCGCACTACACCTATTATTTTATCTACCGTACAAGATATAGGCTTTCTTCATAAGGTATACATTATCGACCGTAATATTTAATTATTGTCTATGTATTCTTTTGGACATTAAACTTATCTATAAAGAAATGCTTAAGCCTGACCAGAAGGACATAATCTTGAACTGCGTGTTCGTCTACCAATATAAAGCACGAATAATAATTTACCACTTCAAAATATCAGTTTATATTTGCATTTTTCATCACCGCACAATTCACATACATCTGAAAGTGACCTACGTTATCTAAATAATACGTGAACACATCTTTACATTAGCTTAGTGGAGATGTTAATGTAGACTGCTTAAGATATGATACGAGTGAGATACGAGTGACTTTGACCGCTTTTGGAGTGTAAGTCATATTAGCCTCAAGTTATGATAGTGACCGTACGTTATCAAGAGGAACATACTGTGTCAAGAATAAAAGGTAAATAAGTAGCTAGCTGGTAAGAAAATCATGATCATATCGAATCATATTATATGAAAAAAATATTATGCTTATAACACGACATACTGGAAATATACATAATTAAAAGATGCAAAGACCACATTAGAGATGAAAGAATGCATGCAAAGTTGGGTCTAATCGGAACTAAGCAGTTCAAGGTCCACGCTGTGTACAGATTGGAACTATTTCCGGACGGCACGTGCGTCAGGCTCGCGGCCTGCGGCATTGTGTGTGGCCTACGGCAAAAATATCCAACGTCAGCCAGAACCATTACCAAGGACTTGGTCGATGCCACAGTAAAAGCGATCACTTTGAGGACTTGTTTATATTTGCTTAATCGCCCTTAAACACTTTGCAAAGTTTGCAACGATGCCAAAAACTGAAGTCACTATGGGTTGTTATGTTATATTATAGGTATAATTGAGTGTTATTATTTTTAATGTCATAGTTATTATTGTAACGCGTTAGGCACGTGTATTTTTAATGTGATTTTTTTTCGATCAATTTATTTCGTTTTCCTTGACTTTGTGATCTTGTCGATATCGCTCCTCTTATCTTATTTAAGAAGACAATAACACGCGTCTCAAGTTGAATGGCACTTTCATTTTCATTTGTTTGTTGTAGTACGTCTGTATCCGTCCAATTTATAGGTGCATAAATAAACATAAACATTTCCATATTAGTTTTATCGGCGAGCGTTCTCCGTCACCCTGACACGTTGGCTGCGGTCCAGCTATTGTACAGTTACGACACCCGCGGCCGACCCGTTGGCTACTGCCGTAAAGCCGCCTGCGTTTCACTTGCAAATTACACGTAATCCGATTTCGTAATCCACAGCTACGTCGAGATTTGTTAAATTATAGTTAAGTGTAACAAGGTTGGAGCAAAACAAAACAGCCTAAATTGGCCTTAAGCCGGGGTCGCACTACGGTTTTTTACCCGCAGCGGTCAACCGCTAAAACCGCGAAACCGCTTGAGAACCACACAATACGATTAAAAAACAGCCATATAGGTATTAACCAAAAAGCAGCCCGCGGTTTCTCGCGAGAATTTTGAAACATTCCGCGGTTAGATAATCAATCGCGGAAAAAAACCGCGAGTGCACCCGCTTATAATTTTTTCTGTTTCATTGTTAGTGCGGCATCGGCCTAAAGCTATTTAAATAATTTTGAGACACTAAAAAGAAGGCACTCGTAGGTTTAGAGATTTAACTTCTTTAACGCGTTAACTGTTAACATGGCAGCGACAACAAATGATTGGCTAGAAGGCCGGAGGCTTGAGAGCCATCTGTCTCTTTCTATCTTGTCTGTTTCATAGCCGATATCGTTGAGGTCCATGTGTGATGATCGTCATTCATGTTTTTCGAACAAAGACTGGCGCCAGATGTCCGATAAGTTGTAAATGGAAACTGATTGCGATATCGTCGGGTCATTGACATTAGTTATTCATTCGAGAGATCTGAAGAGTCATGTTGGTGAGGACTACGAAAACAGCTAATGGATATTGTGCTGATCTGGCAAACTTTACGCCAGGCGAGAGGTTCAGACAGATTTATGGACTTTCTTCTATTACTTAGAGTGCTGTTTTTATTACTTCCCCTGCCATGTTTTGGGATAATGTGTAAATGAAGAAGCAATTACTTTATGTCCATTGAATACTTATTTGATTTGCAGAGGTCAGACAGAATTCTCCTGGGAGCGGCAATCTGTAGCTACTATAATGTTTGGCAATGTGTATTGAGTAACGCAATCATGCTGTGTCAACAATGGCAACTCGCGCATCAGTCAGGCTAGTTACACTGCGGGTCCAAATTAGTCTTTTACATATTCTGTATTCAGACGAGACTCTTTGACCTTGAGACTTTGGAGACGAATCCTGAAAGATCGTTACACTTTACACATTTGACCTTTGTTTTTGATATTATCTTTCAACATTGTGAAAGACCATCTAATATACCGTGCTGGAATTAAAAAAATAGAGAGGAGGTAATTGAGCTCTTTAGCCTTGGTATTGTTGATCGAAGCCTTCAACTATGAAAAAGATGTCTAATTTATTATTAAAATATGATCATTTCATATCATCATATTTTTTTTATAAAGAAGAAAAGAAAAATACAATGAAAACAAATGGGATCTCGTTCGGCTTAGCAGAGAAGCCAACCAGCACAGGTGAAGGTGCCGAACATGGTCTAGGTTAATAGCTACAACGTCATGACGCAAACACGGCTGCAATGTCGCTACGAGTTGTATAGAAATCGTATTCAGGTTACACACCTATGCAATTATGCATAGCTACGTTAGCTCCGTTCGTCTCGTCTAAAGGTTAAACGGAATCTCAAAGTTCGTTCAGCTCACCCTCATATTTATTCATGAACAGTAATCCTTATCGTATCCTATAATTAACATAATATCTTGTATTTTTCGCAGATAATTTCGAATCTAGATCATCGTCTGTTAGAAATATTTTCATATACCTTGTAGCGCATTGCATTTTTGTCACTTGAATAGTAAGAGTTAGTATGCAATTTCGCTCGAGAATTTGGTCCCGTCTCGTGAGCAGAAGGATTTTCGACACGATCAACTTTATTTTTATTGCTGTACATTGCGAGGTCACTGACATCGGAGAATATGGACAACTACGTAACCAACTTTCGCTTATTAATTCGCAAACGTACGGACTGACACGCCGATACTCCGTATAATATCGATTAGTATTCGGATGCCGTCGCCTTCGGTGAAATTTCATATACATATTTACGATATTATCGTTAACCATACTCGTAAAATAATTATCGTAACATCAATCACATGCGTAGAGATATTTATCACTGAGTATAGTTTAATTATAACGAGTTTTATGGTAATGACTGTCTGCCTGCCAATGCCCTATGGGAAATTTGGAACCAGACACTGTAATAATCCTGAGTGTAACGTACCATACCTACTTGGGGCAATAGTAAAAAATAAAAATGGAATATTCCTGTAACAAAATGTAAATATTATTCCATATGTGAACACGAAACGGAGAACATTCAATCCTCAGCGAAAACGTGTTTTCGATATCAGCGCTGCCTTCGCGCATCCTGTCGCAAACTGAACTAGTTCCGTCGCGTTTGGATTAGATTCGAGTCGGATAGGAATGTTTGCTTCCAGGGCACATTTATGGGGTTTATTTTTTTCTTTAGCTTTGCTTCAATACATTTTTAAGCGGACGTTTAGTGAAGATGTAGAGTTTAAGTAAAGAAGTTTTTCGTCATTTGCTCGGTTAGCAAAGTTGTAAGTGTTTTATGTTAATGTTAGTCATTTTGTACATTGTATAGAATTAAAAAAATATATGGGTATTCGACATACATGCACTTATTGCAAATAAACATAACGTATCGTTTTAAATTTATAACGCACTTGTATACTTTGTGGAATTTTTTCGTCGGATGCTTGTGTTTTTGTTTTTATACAAAAGTGATTTAAATTTGAGTAGTGGCAGATTTTGGACATCGGCTGGCAGTCGGCCAGCGCTGAGTAGCGCGCAAAAAGTGAAATCTTCAAGTTTGTACCAAGTACCAAGTTAGTTTGCAAATCAAAACATGAATGATGTATACCGCTCATTAGAACTTTTCTCATCGGAACTAGAGATGGTCTTTGTTTTATTTTCCTTGTTGCTCAGGTGACACCGCTGTCGCCAGCCACGCGAGCGTTGAATGTTTAATGTGGAGAGGGTGGGAAATACACGATTATGCATACTCAACGATACCGGTAATAAACGATATCCACATTCTGCACCCATATGACACCGATATAAAGAGAGTGTTTAAAATAATAATCACTATTCATATCAAATGATTGACTGTTGACATACATAGAGCCGAGTTTTTGTCAAATATATGATCTGCAGTTCACGGGACATGTTGCATACGCGGCAAAATATAAACGTGTTGCAACTTGATGACATCTAGTCCGGATACCGGTATATAGTAACTGTGCGAACAGGACAACTTTCGACGCTCCATGTACCTACCATCTTAGTTGATCGATGATCCAACGCCTTTAGGGGTTTGGTTGAGATGTTATGATACAGTATACTTACGCTAATGGAGGGCTCGCCTCTACGAGAGTAACGGATAATACTCTGATGGAGATTCTTGAGTATTGAGAGATATCCTGTTCTACTTTGATAATTGAGATGGATTGAGCGTTAGATATAAAAGGATTATGGTACATAATTATGTATATATGTACGAGTATCTAATATTTTGTTGTTTACTGTACAGGACAGGTAATTAAAAGCGATATTCTGGTAATCATCTAATACAAGGGACCATGTAATAATAATTTAAAGATTTCTGCATACATTGTTCAATGTTAAAGCAACTTTCAAAGGGACAATACATTCATTTGTAGGATATTTGTTATTAGAACAAGTTGGTCAAGCTACGATCTCAGTATTTGCGCTGGTGGTAATACGCCTGGTCGGACAGTCACGTATGCCGCGTGTATGCAAATTTGAATTTCGACCACGAGTATGGATCTAGTTAAGTCTATTCTATCTCCGGATGCGATGTGCCGAATCCCAGCTGTGGTTCATATGCTAATCTGTGCAATTTTATGTAACTACCCACAAAGCCGCAGGTATTATATTAAAAAATAATAATAGGTTTGCTTAGCTACTTGAATACAGATTTTCGAAGCCACAACTAACTACGTTAATTGCTGTGATAAATGCACTCGAAACTAGCTTGCAAATATTTCAGGGTTTGTTAAACATTCTGTCGTGGCGGCTATACAGTATTCATCATTCGTTTCTTGTCGTTTATTAGCTTTTCAGAGAAAGGCAGGATGGCAGAGATTAATGAGTACTTCTTTCATCATCAACGGCGTACCCTTTTTATATCCGAACTCAGTAAAAAAACTGTTCGTTAAGCCACGCTGAGTTTCGCAATCAAAACCACAAAGTTAAAAAACGATGTCATAAACTTTAAGCTAGATTTTTTGTATTCAAATCAACATACATTCAAATTATACAATGAAACAAAATGACAGCGCCTAAATGCAACTTTTTAAAATAACAGTTATTGAGATGTTTTTGTAATTTTAGTTTCATGTAATAACTTTAGTATGTAAAATCAAAAGACATAATAAACGTACTCGCTGTAAACATGAATAATGACTTTTGGGATTTGCGATCTCCGACGCTTGCATCCGAAATGGGCTTGTTAAAAATGAAACTCGCCAAGGGATTGGGAATTGCGATACGAATCCGCATTGCCATTCACCGACGCGGCGACGACGGAAGCGAACCTGAGCTGAATAGGTCAAACAGGCGACGTGTGAACGATTTGCGCTGAGGTATTGATGTCTCGGCACCACTCGCCAGGTCATCCACATTGTACACGAGAGCCAGTCTCGTGCGGAATATTGATGTTTTGTGTGTAATTTGCGTGTTTATGTCGTGTAATTTTGTCATTATCTCTCTTACAATTAGACATTTTTTTATAAGCGATAAATTAAGTCTTGACCTCAATCCTAACTGATGATAAGTGGTGCTGAGGTCCTAGGTGGTAAAACACATCAACTTAGTAAATGCTTATTCACCCTCATATTGATTAAGTTTTTCGAATTTTTTAGTCGAATCCTGCGTGCATGGGAACTGTCCAGTGTCCATGTTATTTTATGAATCTCTTGTATTACCAGGAGACCTTTTACGGTCTGCGGCTGTACATTAGACACCTAGAATTAAGCATTGAGCAAGGTTTTTTAGTAGATAATAGCTACGTGAAAACTGTCAGTGCCGTTACACACGGACGCGCCGTAAACGTGTGGCACGACCCACGTGCTCCTGGCTTCACCTGCGTTGTGTTACAGTTGCAACGGTCATGTTTCTGTAAGCGCATAACGTTTGTGCATAAGTCACGTCACATTGAATAATAATAATCCCCGTCGCGTCAGTCAGGTAACGGTGCGACCTGCGTCACGCTCACGCGCTGAGGCGTAATTCTGTGACAAAAAGATGGGACTATATTTTGTCGGATGACAAGTTGTGTTTTAAGCAAGGCGTATCAATGTAAAGCTGTCAAAATTACATTTGTGATGTTTATTGTTAGTACCTCGAATATCATTATTGTTTACATAAACTATAAAAAACTCTAGAGACAAGACACCGAAGACGCAGAGATTAGATAGCTTACCATTAAAATTTAAAGTTTCACTAGAATCTCATCTACACTCGTTCGGTCTGTGAGTTGTGTAAACTCCGCCTTAGTAGAGGCAGTGTGATGTGCATAAACCCCTGCGGTACAGGTAACATGTGCGCGCAATACGTCATTCGGCTATTTTTATCGCCGATCTGCTTTTACATCCCAATTTCGATACGGCGTGATTGCCAAATCGCTTCATAAAAATTTTCAGTGATTCGTAGTAATGATAACTACGTAAAAATAACTTATATCCCGTGAATTGTTTTAAAATTTGGCTATTCTAACTTACCCATAGGAGCATTTGTTTTGTGATTAGGACTTCCTCAGGATTCTTTTACTTTGACACAATGTTTTATTTGTTCACGTAGAAACTTACTGGCCCAACATTTGGGTACATACAAATGGCACAGTTCTTCCTACATAATGTTCCTTCTTCTGTAAAGCAAAGACGATCACATGACGCGTCTCACTGTACTGTAAGCTTTGAGCCCTCTTAAAATAGGTCCCATACGGTCTCCGTCGCTGGTACCGCAATCATCAATCACCCCGTCATCAATACCCGTGTGTACCGCAGATTGTACGGCGAGCGCTGTTGATTGATCGCTTGTCACACGATATTACATCAACATGCAGTCATGCATTCATCATGCGTTCTCGCTAACGTGCCTCTAACTTATGTAAAGTGCGAAAAAAAAAAATAACATGTTTAATGGTACATTATCAAACTTTCTGTTCGCAAAAACAGACGTACATTATGTTATTATCTTTTTATGCAATGTATAAAAGACAAAGTAGTAGACGAGTAAAACCAGAGATTATTTATCACTGATGCAGGTTAAGAAAAGAAAAGTACGAAAGTACGAAATTTTGACAGACGTTCATTCAATATTCATTCGTGATTGAACTCCGCAGTAACAATATATTGTTAACGTTTTCAGTTGAATACACAAATGAGGTTATCTGACATTGAAAGAAAAAAATATTTGCGGAATGTTCGTCCTTTGTCGTTTTACATTATTTATACGAAAACAAGTAAATACCTAGCATCTGTTGTTTTAGTTGGACGTACGCCGTTTATTATCTGTTTGTGCATCTGCTGCATTGTATGTAGCGTCATGGACGGGTGCGTTTCAATCTTGCGAAACAATGAATGCAACTCATCGCTCGGCCACATTACCTGGCGGATGCAACTGTTGTGAGTTGCTATCCGATTACATTTTCATATAGATTGGCTCCTACAACACGCCCAAGGTAGTCAGTCAGTAGTCACCATAGAACCTGATCATAATGAGCTGATATTCGGTTCGATGACCTTTAGAGTACCGTACATTCGACAAAGAAACGGAATCTGTGGATAGATGGCTAAAAGGATGTTATATCGTCGACTCATAGCTGTTAATAGAAATATTAGTCTAATATAAATAGTAAATTGTCCCGTAAACATTGGGGAGCCGGCTCGTTTATAAACAAGGCAGCGATGATGGGCCGCACGGGTCGCTTCACGTGCCTGCGACACGTGTCGTGTCGTAATGAGATTGAACCCAGGGCTGCGATATGAAACCGTTGTTCACGTTGGCAAAAGGGGAAATGCGGTTGTTTTGTCCTTGTGGCGTGTGTACTACCTAAGGGAGGACACAGACAGCGTAAGGCGTGGTGCAGATACGGCGATTTTCATACTATCTGACATGAGTCTATGACGTCAGTCACGTCTGACTCATGTCAGATAGCATAAAACACGCCGTGTCCGCGCCACGCCTTATTCTGTCTGCGTCCTCCCTAAGTGATTATGTTTTCCTTGTGCACACACAAGGAACTTTATATCTGAAGCCAATGGGATTGGGTATGTTCTATAGCGGTAAATTGTTGTCGGCTCGGGTTAGCAAAACCAGTTCGTATTTCGCGCCCAGCCTTGTTGTAGCTTTAAATGTTTTACTTTTTCCTCGTTCATGCGAGGAGACATCTCGATATACAAATCAATGCGTAGCAATGTATTTTAAATTCAAACATTTTGTAGTTTAGTGGTGATTTGTCTTTGCGTTCCAATCAGGATGGGTTAATTTAATTTATGTTGAAATTTTATAATTACTAATATCCCGAGATTGATGCTAGAAGTATGTTGTGAAGGAAGTATAAAGTTTGATGTTGTTTCGGTAGCTCGTAGCAATGTCTTCTGTTAAAGTGATAAATTACATTGTTGTTCACAACTATATAACTAATTCAGTAAGTTCCTATTGCACAATCTTCGGACAAGAATGTCTTCCAGGAAACTGACACAGTATTATTAAATCTGTTGTATAGATTTTTGAACCAACATTTTATGTTTTATGTTGTAAGAAGATCTGGCAATGTATTTGAAAAATCAAAGATCTTTCCAGCCAAAATCGAAAGCCACAAAATGGATTTGATAAAATTTCCCATGTAAATATTCCAGCGATAACAATGAATTCGCATCGCGGCTTGTTGTTTTTGCCTGCCGTCCTCGGAATATGATGGAAACCATAGATTATATGGCAGGGGAAATGTTGAATGGCGTTAACAGCTGTGTATTTTTGGTGCGGCGCTGGCGCGAGCGCGGCTGACGTGTCCTTCGCCCTGTTTGTCGGGGAGGATTAAGGGTTGGTTTCCGATCACCTTGAAACGTCTGCTCGCTTGTTTCTACTCGACTACGCTGCCGCAGCTGTGTTTTTACGTTTGTCGAGCCTCTAACAAACAGTACTGCGACGTAGCGTAACAACACGCGATCTAAAAATCCATTTGCAAATGTTTATACAGCAACGATACACCTACATAATGTAAGAAGTACAGTACATACCTGTACTCCACGGCTAATGTAAATGGTAGATTATTTTCAGGGTTTAATTTACGAGTGCGGAAAAGGTATGCGTATAGAAATAGCTACCGGTAAAATTTTCTTTTATGTTTTGTTATTTTTGATGTAAAACACATTTTCGTAATCTTCTACAGTCTGCAATACTTACATGGTGTAAACTATGTATATTCGCCGCTTGAGATGGTTTTACTAATCCGACAAATAAGTACAACACATTGAATGTCGTAACGCTCCGTAACAATTAAGGGGACAGGAAGAGAAAATAAAAGAGAAGCATAGTCAGAGATGTAGTGTAGGAAATAAATGGCTTCACGAAACACGGAGAGAGACGCAATTCGAGAGACCGACGTCAGTGTCGGGCCGTTTGTAACAGACGGAAATGTATAAGGATGTATTATCATGGGAAGTGAAATAAAATATATCCCAACCGTTTAGCCAGCGCTCCTGCAATATACGGGATCGTCAAGTTCGACCATCTAAAAGTAATCAGGTTACTTATTGTTGTACCTCGTACAAAATTTATTGCTACTTAAGTACTTAAGTCGAAAGCTTTTAAGCTAAGTAGCTTTTCTCATTTACTATGAATGTTTATGATAGCAACTGAGTACAGTTTATGGTCCGTGACCAACAATGAGTCCTATTCAACGTTCATATACATACAGTGAGATTATCGATTGGATCCAGTATAATAAATAGATTTTTACACAAAATGAACTATCTTGTAGGATTAGTAATTATAACAACACAGTTATAATTATCTGTATTATGTATAATTATATAAAACTTGCGTTTACTGAGTGATTGATGGACAACGCACAGCCGAAACTACTGAACGTAGAAACTTGAAATTTGGTGTGAAGATTCCTCATGAAGTGTAGAGGAGCACTAAGAAAGGATTTACGGAAATTCCTCCCCGAAGGGGGTAAAATGAGGGAAAAACTGTTACAATCATAATTCATAATTAATTAGTATGTTATAGAATAGAATGAGTTCCACTAGACTTATTAACATGAAGGTGGATGTGTTTACGGCAAGTATAGATTTATATTTACCTTTACAGAACGTCCCAATTAGGTTCTTTAGTCGTTGTTTCCTACTGTACCCTAGAAAGGCAATCAATATTTTGTAGGCGACAGTGGAGGACATTTACGTAATTCCAAGTAGCAACCTATTATTTGTTTAGCTCCAATTTAAAAACGATAAATACACTTGATTTATTCTTGGTCGAATTTCTACTTTCAGACAAACTCATATATTTAAATTAGTATCAAGTATTACATGGAAAAGAGGATGGTATTTAATTTTGAGTAAAACTTTATTCAGAAAATACTTTTAAAAGTATTTATAGATTGCTGGTAAAGTGGATGCGGCCTACGCGCGTTATTGGAAAATTTAATTTAATCGAGAACCTGGCTATTTCATAAGGCGATTGCTTTCAATTTTACCGTGACGCAGCCTTCAGAGCTCGGCTCATGAAGTCATGATATACAATGTTCTCTATTATACATTATTAGCTTGGTATATAAGGCTTATGTATACAATTACACATATTTACCTCATTTAAAAGCGAATATGTACCTAAAACAATAGTGTGTGGATTTTGCAAGTTGAACAATATAATGGTACCCTCCAAGAGAGTTCTACAGTCTCCGCTACACACACTAGTTGCTTTTTGTGTTTCTAATGAACGTTAGTTATTCATTCGCGGCCACACTGTTAAACACACTATTTTTGCTTTTACTTTTCGAGCTCCGGGGCTCTGTGGTTAGTTAGTTAACCTTCAATTTAGATGGTCGGGATTGAAACCTGAATCTGCTGCTGGGATTGGTTTATTTCTTATTGATTGCCTATTTTACTTAGGATATATTTTCCAGCAACGACCTGTTTTATTTGACAAACATGGACTTTACCATTTTGGTGGACTTGTCTTTGACACTTTGTACCAAGTCTGTGTCTTTATTGTTCTTATAAGTAATGTAATTTAATCGATGGCGTTGAAAAACGCGGTATGATATAACCTGTGTTGACTCCAGTGACATTAACCGATCGAGACGTCTTGTCTAGACAGCGAAACTACCCCGCGATATCCACGCACGCCCTGCCGTCGGGCGATGGATTAGGAATTTGTTACCGATTGTCTACTGACATGAATCCATAAAGAAGTCAATTGACGCACTGATCAGTGTGATACAGATGTCGACCAGAATTTTTTGAAAGGACTGCTGACTCCCTGGTATGACTGTAAATTCAAAATCATTTATTCATGTAGGTATCATTGATACACGGTGTAGAATGTACGAAATGTATACAAATCTAAATATATAAAACTCAAAGGTGACTGACTGACTGACTGACTGACATAGTGATCTATCAACGCACAGCC
>DWKA01001473.1:0-12351 GCA_018249155.1 Panoquina ocola ocola | reverse complement strand
GACAGCGGGAAACCGCTGGATTCAGCGGGCGCAGGACCGGTCGGAGTGGCGCCAATTAGGGGAGGCCTACGTTCAGCAGTGGACAACGAAAGGCTGTTAGATAGATAGATAGATTCCTACAGCGTAGAAAATGTTTACTTGATAATCGTAAATATGTAACATTAATCATTTCTTCTTGACAGGATGTGCGTGTATTTCGTATATGGTTACATCCTATATTATATCCCGCGCCAAGTGCCATGTTGGATAAAATGACACTGTAGAGTTGATAGAGTTCTACAATATCCGGCGTTTAGGATCTTTACTTCACTTTTGCTTTGTGAATTAAAACAAGGTTGTACAAGAAAGAGACTTGCCTTTTATTGGCTTTGTTTTGTAGAAGTTTGTGAACTCATTTTATTGTATGTAGGAGTTGATAGCAGTTCCAATTTAAAGTCTTGTAATGTGATCTGTATACGGATTTCAACTTCACTTGCACATCTATTTAAAACACTATGTACATACCTTTTACAAGTATAATAAAGAATATTGTGTACAAAGATTGTCCCTATTATGTGTATAAAGGTCATACTAACCGCAGAAAGGCAATCTGATGTAGACGAGTAGATAAACCGATGTAAGAGAAATAGAGAGCGAATTTTATTAAAGTGCTCCGCGCTCTGTATAACCTACAAAGTTTCTCAAGGACATTTACACTTAGTTACCTACTAGGTTCACTGATCTATGTATTTAACCGTTCGACAAGGTAAGTATCACAGGATTATTCATCTACTTATTTCGTCACGATTCGGACCCCTCATCTCACTCATCTTCATACACAATTTTAAAGCAATGATCAGTTGATTTGCTACATTTATGACGAACGGCTCCCTGTTAGTTCCTACGTTGCTTTTCTATGTAGGTATGTAAACAGCTGAGAAATTAGCAGATGATAGTGAGCATTCATCAACGCCCAAGAGCACCAGCACCACCAGGCATTAGCGAGAAACTACCGGTCCTAAAAGAAGAGAGAAGAAAGGAGCTGCGTAGCTGTTCATGGTTAGATATCTGAATCTCCCACAAAATAAGTGCCGGTCGTTGAACTTTAAAAATCATAGTGGCTCTAGTTTTCTTGTTTCACGGAGCTCGAGCGTGAGATGAATGGCGTTAAATTAAAAATTCAAAACAAAGCGAAGCGGTGTGTGGGCGGTCGGACGGCTAAAGCGCGGAGGGCGGGCGGCGATCGAAGAGCGCGCGCGGAGCCGAGCCGGGGCGCGGTGCGGGGCGCGGGGTAACGATCCGCACCGGCCGCAGTCTTCCAGCCGCGAGCGCGCCGCGAGCATGAGCGACGTCGGGACGCTCGCAGCCATGGACGCCTTCGCAGGCGGCGCGAGGCGCCGGCCCGCGCGCCTGCCGCCCCCGCCGCCCTTCGTGCCGCCGCCGCCGCCGCAGCGCCACGACCACTACTACGTGCGCCGCAAGTCCCCCGTGCCCAGGCACTCCACCAACCTGACGCTCTTCGCGCGCACCAACGGTACCCTCGTCACCCCTCATCCACAGCCATCCAGCGCCGCACCTCGCACTCGCTTGCAGCTCGCAGCCGGCCAAGTGTTCACCGCACCCGTGACCTACATCTTCAATGTCAATGTCTCGATCTCATCACCGCACGCACCAATCTGATTTCTTTGTTTCTTAATTTTCTTAGAAGGTTGTTCCATCTCATCAAATGACAAGATATACCGAATTAATGCATAATTAGCACTAATGTAGTCTCCAACAATTTTACACATACACTTTCAACTTTGACACATCGAATTTACCGATAGTACCTAATTAAATTCCTATGTAATTGTAATGAATAACAAATGACAATATTTCCCGTTACACTTTAGCGTACAGCAAAGTGTGGAGTTGATTATTGATAAGAACAGCACGCCCCCTGCGCGGGTAGTCGCACCTCGTCGTCGGAGGAGGTCAGTTCAAGGTTTGACCTTATAAGTGTTCACCGCAACCGCCTCTGAATCATGATTTCGATCCTTATTTACACGGTAAACTAATATGTCGAACTCGTTTTCTTAAATAAATATTTTGCAAATATGGTATCATCGAGCAGTAAAATAAACATCATTGAGGTGAATTACGTACTTAACAAAGCACGTGTTTGCCAATACAGTATGAATATGCAAATTTTAAAATAAATAATTGAGTGCAAATTACTACAGGGTATAAAATGGTTTGGCGCTGAGGGATCACAATATAATGGTAAAGTGCCGTTAGTCAAGGTGTGGTAGGACCGCCCACGGCGCCCACAATCGAATGCCGTACGTAGTCAGAGCCTTTCATGACTAACGTAACGTATTACCATACATTCTTGGCCTGGTATATTCGAGCTAAAATCTACAGCGCTTGTAAAATTAATTATTTACTGTCGCTTTCAAACTCTGCGGATACAGGGTTCCCTTTTGCATACATTTTTAAAGCTATTAATCCTTACACAGGCAATGAGAATTTTCATGTTGTGGATTTAATTATGTATTACAATTTTGATTTTCTAGGAGTCTTAAATGTTTGTCTTCTTCGTTTTATTTGTCTACTTCAATTATCATCATTGAGGGTAGTTCCGTGAAATTTAGTAGAGCTTTTATTAGCTTATTTTCTTTCGTGTTGGAAATTATCATAATGAGAGACTCTGGAGGTTATCGGAAAATTTAGCATAAAGGAATATAAACTTTTGCATTATTTTCATAGATTATTAATAGGGAATTAGAGCAATCATCCGTTCTTTTTTACTTATGGATTGAAAAATCCGTTGTCAATAAAATCTTTGGCTATGAAAATATACTACATTCGTTTATTTGTCTTTATTATCATGAATGGAAAACATTGTGGGTAATGAATATTGCGTGACACATAATAATTTTATTATTACCGATAAAACAACGTGCAGCCCGTGCAGACTAGTTGATACCATGAGTACCGACAATAGAAGTTCAGTACTAGTCGCCAAGTGATTTTGATTTTTTTTTCACAGCATGCATTCCGGATATGTCAATAAATGTAATGTTTTCTATGATAACATCTATGAGTAAAGTGCAATATGTTTGGTTAAATAAGTAGCTGATAAATGACGAAGGCGCCGCGGCTGGCCTCGCGGCCGCGCAACTATTTGCGTGCTTACGCCGTAGCGTCGTGCGCGCCGTACGCCATTTTAATGCCTCTCTTGAATGTCAGTCACCACATTCCAAACCTAATATAATCAGCGTCTCATTTATTAGCCTTGAGAGAAAACTAACAGTGCGTACATGTGTTATCAGGTGGCGTTCGTTAAACACGGATACTAATCTAATCAAAGTATTTTGTATAACTATAATTATAATTAGTTGCGTAACATTTTTATATTGTCTTGACAATATCAATTACTTCTTTTGATAATAATATGCTTGTTAAGTATAAGTTTTTTTTTTTTTTGGACAAAGCACAAAGAATGCTACAAATAGAAGAATCCGAGGCAGCAGTTGTGAAGGATGGCGGTCGTGGCCGCGGCCCGCCCTTGACCCTCCACGGTTTCCGCTGCTCCGCCGCAGCCGTCGTTATGATATCAACGCTCCATTAAGTCTTTTGTCCACGATGCACATCATTTGCACCCATTCTTTTTCAAGATCGGATCTTTAAATAATAATTCTGTTCTATTCTCCGGCGTAATAAAATATGCTTTCTTTTGAAGAACGTAATTTCTATTACATTTTGCTTTATGTGACTCATATGTTTATGTAACTCATATGTTAACAAGGCAGTCAAATGGATTAATTTTAAATGTTCGATATATACGTCCTTTGAAGTCTATCGCATCATGTCGCACGATGTCGAATTCCTCTCGATGTTGCGTATTTTGAGGGCGCGGGATGACGGATGAAAATATTTGGGTTATTTCTGGCTCAAACGGATTGAACGGTAAATACTTTAAAAATAAATCCGTATTCGTACATAACTAGGTCGAATGGCGCTATAGAAAAATTTAGAAGCGGATTATAATTTCGTAAATAAATGTAGGTATAAAAACGTACGCTGCGGAAGAAATTGAATAGGTAATAATAAGCGAACTGAATACATAGTTGACAAACATGACGGCAAATTAACTTCTTTTTGTCTTATTGTGTGTACAGAATTGATTTTTTTCGTCATGTTCGTGAAGTTTTTTCTGTTTCAACAGCATGTCACACGTCTTTGTCCACCCACACGCAGCTCATCATCGTCGTGATTGTTTTGACAACGCCACGTACGTTGTATTATGGTCATGTTTTGATTTTCGACTCACTAATGAGTTATAGACAAATACTTTAATTTGAGCTTTCAATTATTTGTTACAATTGGTAACTCTTATGCGACTTGATTAAGCGTACGACCCGACAGTATACCGTTCACTACATAGATTATGAAATCTAAATAACCAAATATTGAAATATAAACTATGATGTTTTAATTTGAAATTCTTTCGATACGCTAAAGACAGTAAAGTATACACCGTTCACACGTCACGGGCTCATTCAACATGAACCCGTGCAGAAAGAAACATGAGTAGAGTAATCTGGGCGTGTTTTTGTTTGAGCCGTGGAATAGTCAGCATGGTGGTGTTTGTACTCGACGGGCGATGTATATTTTTAACGAGCTAGTCGTGTATGCAGTTGACGTAATTTTACGCGCACGGTACCCGCGGCCGGTGCCAGCGGCGTGCGTCTCCAATACGCGTACACTTGACATTGTATATTGCTATTACGAGGAGTTCCATCCTTCATATCATTGGCATGTTTCTCATGTTACGTCAGCGGTGTTCAACGAGTTCTGAAATGTGTTCGATGATGGATGGCCTGAGCTTTAATTTTGTATTTCCTGTTTTCTCATGCACGAACAACTACGACTACTGAATTATGTATCCTTTCGGCGCGGCGGGCTGGCTTCGCACGGGTGGAATAAAAGAAAATCTAGACTTCCATCTATCCGCAAGATATCCCACCATTAAGGCACGTCGTAGCGCCATGAAAGAAGGACGAATAAACACACTTCGCCATCATCATTCATTCATATTATTTGTTAAAGAAATTAATCAAAGATCGTCTAATTAGTGACTGATCATCGACAAGAATCAGTCACTTCAAGTAGTACCTTCCTCAAATCTCAAACTTACGTCTTCGAATAAGGGAAGGAAATTCGTGTATGTAATAAACTTTAATGATTTTATGGGTAGGTACTAATAGCGTTCGTAATGCAGACAAGTTCAGGAAGTTACGACAGGTTACATAATGGTTACCGGATGGAATCTTCGGGTTCGAGGGTGAGTTGTCCAAGGGCGAGCGCATCGATCCGATGCCTGCCCGCCCCCGGCTCTCCCGGTCTCCCACGCGTCTTTGTAGCCTGTTGAATAACTTGAATAACCTTCCGCGAATGTAGAAAGTACAAACTAATCAACGAGTTATTGCACAACAGTTCAAGGATGGAAACGGAATAATAGAGTAATTAATCATAAACGACGAGACTCTGACGCTGATGATTGAATTAACATAATCAATTAAAATGAAAAACGTATATTTTGAAACGTATCCAAGGTTAGCTAAAAGTTTATGATTGTGATCAGTTAAATTACTTACAGATAAAAGTTGTAGTCATCTCGTCAAACCTCGGGTTAAAACTATTCATATATAAGTAACTTAGTTTATTCATCTCATTATCTACTTTGTATAACAACTTTAGTCGTGCACATTTTGAATTTATATTGTTTAACTCTAATGTAAATTGCGAATTGCATTGCGAGCACTGGAAATTAGATAGCAGGTACTATTTGATTTACAGATGTATTATAATTCGTAAATGTAAGTTATATTTCAGTTTATATTACCCGACACACAGTCTATTGAGTTAATAATGACGTACTCGTAACTACTAACATTTTCTATTTAACATAACAAATATATTAAGCAAATCGTGCAAAATAACTTCGTATAACGTCTCGTTGTAATCAATATTTCCTGTGTCCATTAACTCGAATGCGGGCGAAGCTCTGGCGATAGCTAGTGAGTTATAAATAAGGCTATATGACCTCTCATGTCGGCACCAAGTTAACCTTTTAAGATTTCTTGGAGTTGTTGAAGGTTGCACCGCATGTAGGAACGCGCTAAAGGCTAGATCTCACGACGCTTGTATGTGACTCGAGTTTGAAAACGAACGAATATACGTACCACGTCTCGATGAATGTATTTGCCTCGTTCTTTGAGAGGTACCTACTGTGCATAAACTCTACATACTAATCGATTTCTTTAGCGAATAGTATGCAATAGTAGTTGTATTATGATAGTTTATAAGTCGAGCATCAGAGTTTTTTGTGACGTCTTTCTTTTCTTTTGTTAGTGTGATCAATATGTTGGGGCAATGATCCATGAATTAATTGTATAGATTCATAGCAAATAATCGATAAATAATTATTACCAACACTTGATTTACAAAAGAATTGTAGTGTATCGGGTGCGCGTAGCAACATATTGCAACATGCAGATTTCTAATCGGTTTGATTTTTATTGAGACACACTTAACTAGATCAATGAAATACTGGCTCGAGCAGCTAGCATTCATTTGAATAGCTAACTAATACGGCTTTATGTGAGGAGTAATATATTGGTGAAAGGATATTAATAAAAGTTATTTTTGTTTTGAGATTATCATTTTATTTATGTATGTAGTCAATGAAAGAGTGCAAAGGTTAGTGCTATCTGGTTATGGACATAGACACTGATAAGTTCGGGGGCAACATTGGAGACCAATCTAACCTGGGCCCGTGCCTTTGTTGATTTACTGCTGGTCAGCCCTGTAACTCAATCGTTATGACATCATTTAGTGTTGATAGAGATGGTACCTACTTTTAATGCTAATAAAGAATTATTTGAGTATCATCGGAATTGCATAAATCTTTTAGGAAACTTTATCATTAATTCATCTGTTCGTAAGTTATTCAGTAAAAGGCTGACGGAAACTCGAGTCAAATGGTTTAATTTTAAAGCATAGACTGTTCCTGTTGGCCCTAGCGAGCTTCACAGCTTGACGCGGTATCCTTTACAGAGTTTGTACGTCACGGCGTAGCGTAGCCCCATTCGATTTTCCCGATTGCATTCAGTTTAACGTGAGTCAATAACACGTAGACCACGTTCGAAGAAAAAACATGTTGTGGTGTGTGATGCTGCGAGTCAGGATGAGTTAATAATACGACTCCATGCGGCCAAGGCCGCGGTGCCGGCGCCGCCGATGAATGGGAGTCGCGTGCCGCTGGGCGGCGGCGGCGGGCGGCCGTCACTCGACTATCACCTATTTATAGCATTAACAACGTCGCGTTAGACGCTCTCACTCCTGCCGACCCTGCCGTTTCTCGCACCACCAACCAATAATCACAACAACGAAACGCTGAATTGAGCACACGTTGTGTTTGCGTATCTCGAAAAACGAGCACATATTACCGAAATTTCTTACAACATACCAAGTATAGCACGCTACTTTTTATATCAGACGTGTTTACTTACAAATCGCTGATAATATTCTGCCTGTGATGACAGACGTTAATTTAAAATATGGCCGGTTTCTGCACTCTAATGGCAATACAGGAAAGCTGTTATGGCAACCTGTTCCTTATCAGAATGAGTATACGGTAGGACATGTTTTTCGTAGTTTGTACCTACTCCAAAAAATCATGTTGGCAATATTATCCGTGGAAGATGTAATAGAGCTCTCAAAAGTCGTGTCATCGATGGTATAGGAATGAAAATTATTTACACAAATTGTAAGTACGTAGGTTCAATTGATGTTTAAAACTAACTGATATATTTGTTACTTTCAGAACCAAAAAAAGACAAGTTGGAGAATGGTGGTGAGCTGGTGAGGCCTGAGCGACCCAACTCCTTGACGGCAGGCAAGCTGCCGCGAAGGATATGTTATCCAGGAGATGGTTAGTCATCCTATATTTACTAATCACTGTCCATTATTAGGTACCTACACATTTTTTTATTTTTAATATATCCGCTCAGACACTGGCATATTCGCACTAGGATTACCTATGGACACACATCGACAAACTTAAAGATACCTACATTATATCCACGACCTGAGAACAAACTTCAATCCCAACTATAAGCCTCAATTATATGGTCCACATATTAACATCACGAGGTAGTCCAGTATTTAATATTTATATTTAGATAATTAATACTTGATCTACAGTATTCTATACAAAGGAACAGAATATGTAGCTAGCAAATAATTATGGTAATTTTATTATTTCGTAGCCAATTTTGGTAGGTAGGTATAACCTTTAGATATACAATTTTATTATTTCAATGAAGATAAATTAAACTCAGACTTTTCTCATTTACCGTAATGAAATTTAACCTTTATTACTAAATAAAGTGTTTATTCTCCGGAATGGTTAATTTAAATTTACATCTAGTAAGTAAATTACTTTTTAAGCAACATTAAAGAAAACTGTTAATTTGATATAACTGAAAAATATTACGTTTTTGGCCTTTATACGTTTACTAACAAGAGTACACTGAGCAATCTCTGAAAGTCAACAAGTTATTTAAATTAAGTACGGTTTGTTTAAGTCGTGATCATCGTCAAAAAATATGTTTATATGAATTTTAATGTTTCAAGATCACTTTCATTGTATCTCACGGTTCGTTATAATTTGTTAATGTATTCCTCTTCTATTTCTATTGACGTTTTATACTAACTAAAGTTGTTTCACACCGGCTTTTGTTAGCAATTGAAAGTAAATTATGATTACGATACCTTTTATGTTAGATACTTTACGTAGGTACCTAATACAGAGTTATAATTATGTTTCTGTTTGAAAATTTTGTGCTGCTTTTATGTTTGTCTGCGTGTTATTGTCTATGGGTGTGTGCGCGCGTGTCTAAGTGTGTGTTTATCAGTTATCTTATCTTTCTTTACATTCTTACACCTAATTCTTCCACCGCTTTATTTTCCTATGCTTTTATCTCGAGAGTATCATATACTAAAACAAGGCAACATATTGTATAAACCAAAAATGAACTCAGTATTGTAATCATGTATATTATTTAAAAAAGCAAAGCTAAGAAATACACAGACTATAAATAAAAAGCTTTGTCTCCATCTATCAAGAGTGAATAGGCCTTTACAAAGTTAATGCGTTACCATGAGAAACCTCATCGCCACTTACCATCAAGTGGGACTGGAGTCAAGCATTGACCTGTTAGCCTGTTACATATAAAAAAACAGGTTGTATGCACATTGTGCGTAAGTGTGAAGTGAAACTTCTCAACGTTTGGATAATTAAAAAAATAAATTATGTAATGTTTTGTACCTAAAATGTTTTTTAACTGAAAAAATAATTATTTTGTATTTCTTTCCTACAAATGCCATCTAATGACGTGTTTCGCGTCATCGCGTGTTACTTAAAAATTTTCTCCTGTCGACGCCGCAAAAGAAGTTTCACTTAAAAAAAACTCACCATCACCATCGTCTCAACGATCAGAGATGACAATATCGTCTGTGGTGATTTCAGTAAGTGGTTACGGTGGCGTGGGCGGCATGGAGGGCGGCGACGGTAGCGCGGAGGAGCAGCTGATGCTGTCCGACCTGCCGGAGCCGCCCATCGCCGTGTCGGAGATCGGGCCCATCCCGCCGCCGCCCATGTTCAGCTCGCCCAGCCCCACCAGGCACCACCACCAACACCTCGCACATCACAACCTCTCGGACTGTAAGCACTCGTGATAAGCGTCGCGGCTTGCTCCGACTAGGCAGCGCAAGACCACTTGAACCAAAATTGGAACCATCCAATTTTGAAGTTCGAATGAAGTTTGAATATTTTATTTTAATGTTCTATTGTTTTATTTTGAATTTAGAATGTTTCATTTTGATTTTATATTTTTTTATATCGTATTCAAGTCACTGAGTGCTAGCACAAAATAAGGGCGTTCACTATACCTTTATTTGCTGGTTATTAAAATCAAATGACCCGTTTTCTTTACCCTTATTAAATTAAAATAAAATCCCTCGTGTCAAATAATAAACTTTAAGACACCAATTTTATTTGTTAGTAGAAGTAGCAAAAAACATTATTTTCAATTCCTAAGAATTTGTGTATGTGTCCGTATGTGGAAATTGATACTTGCGCTGTCTAGTCGACATCGATATGTGGTTTAACGCTAATGCGAAACGAATGCTCATTGGCAATTTTAACGTTAATATACACCTACCTATTTAGCACTATAATATTAAAGTGAAATCTGTCTCTACATGAAAAGCAACGGTATCAAATTAGTTCATTCTATCTTGTGGGTGATATTTACTACGATAAATTTGCCAAAGAATAATCGTTTCGAGCCTAAAGTTTTCTTGTCTTTCAATACATTCGCTTTATTTTCTACTTCTTAAGCTATGTACCCATATAAAGTCTGTTTTTATTATTTCCACAGATTAGTTTGACATTTTGTGTTTCGACGAAGCAAATAAGTATATTATGATTCATACTATCGGAAACTTGGTAACGTCTCTGCTAAACAATATTAGCTTTGCATTTGTCATTAATGCCTGTCAAATTACTCTGTGGGAATGAAATAATATACACACTATGCATAATAATCCGTGCTTGTGTTATTACGTGATCATTAGCATTTAATTCCATATCTTCTTTGAAATTAATGCGATAAAAATTCAACGATGTTTCAACATGTCACACGTTTTCAGTCTTCTGTACTCTTTTATGAACGTATTTGTAAAACATAATGTGATTATATAAAATTTAGCTTGCTGCACTGTTTCCTGTAAGCTTTATATATCAAATCGCAGATATTTGGGGTAAAACCTTACAATGGTGTGCAAAGATTTTCACTTTACGAAGATAGTTTATGATTATAATTATAACCGACGGTGGATATGAAACGCAGCGGATGTGGGTATTTTTAGCTTAATATCATCATCATAATATAACTATTATTGGCGTGCATTTGACTCCTACTGGTCAATAAGGATGTGTTTCATTACCGCTTGGCACGAACTCCCGACGATTTGGCAAAATTATTGTCAGATGCCTCAACACTGCACTGAAATCTGTGAAAATTCGTAAGGAGTATAATTTACACGTATGTATGTAGGTATATTCGATTTATGTCTATCAATTGGCGAGATACTTTATTGTTAGCTAACGATATAAGGCATATCAAGACTATTAAACGTGTATCATCGTATATACTAAAGATATGTGGATAATTTTAATTTCTGCATCATAAATGGCGTAAACGGAATTACTGTTATCCATATATGGAGATATCGTTCAATACACATTAGTTGATCTCCATTTAAAATGTATCAAGATGTCAATAAGACTGCTAGGTCAAATGATTGAATTCTTAGTATCGCTTGCAAGATACTGATTAGAAATACAATAAGTCCTACAGTGTTCATGACTTATTGTGTAAAGGGAGCGCTAAAAATACACTATGTGTTCTAAGTGTGGTTGCGTTCGGGGATTTAACATGTTGCAAATTTACTGATGATAAAAAATACAATAAATCCTTACAGGTATATCTTATTTCTAGGAGAGTTCTGTACTGTGGAAATGTATTTACTTAGGATTAAGTTACTATTTCTATGTGTATACAGCACTTAACCTTATTTCGGACCCGAAGGAATTAAAGAAAATGTGAAGGACGGAAGGACACACAAATAGATGGGGACAAAAGTGATTTTAGTAAGGTTTCGCGTTGTTTAGGGTTCATTCGCTATATCCATCAATTCGCGGTTTAACTTAGAGATCCTTAAAAAACGTACATGTCATACTATCATCAAGTACTAGAGTAGAATTTATTACTTTAACCTTAATCCCTCAGGTTAAGCTCTTTCTAATGACTAATGCGATAAGGATTATTTTTACGTAGAGTGCTCTCATCATACACCATTATATGAGTAGAACTTAAACTTGTATGACCAGGCTCATGTAAGATACAAAATACGAAAGTCGTACACACATGATGTGCAGGTCCATACTGCGACTACATGGTACGTTTTTTACCTTTACTGACGTCGTTCAACCGCAGTGACAACAAAAATTGTATCGCTACCGCAGGCATTATTCATTCGGTCGAAACGTCGACCGCATACCTACAGTGAAAACGTACCGTATAGATGCGCTGTGATCGTACACATTTAGGTTTAATGCAATCAAACTAAGAATAGGAAACTCGATGACCTCAAAGTTAGATTTTATTTATTATTTAATTCAGGTCGTAGACCCATACAAATATTAGTATGTTAGTAACAAATGTCCTTATTTACTACGTTAGTATTATTAGTAGA